>LPNX010195072.1:306345-426328 GCA_001517045.1 Pseudotsuga menziesii | reverse complement strand
AGAGAGAGAGAGAGAGAGAGAGAGAGAGAGTTGAAATGAGTAGGTTCTTATGTTTGGCGACTACATTCTCCCACTGATGTAATCATATATATATATATATATATAGAGAGAGAGAGAGAGAGAGAGAGAGAGAGAGAGAGAGAGAGATTTGTGCGCTATTGTTTTTGTTACTGTTGTTGCTGAAAAGTTTTAATTATTGAAAATCTATCAAATGTATATATATATCTACGCAATTACTGATTCACTCCCCCCTCTCAGTAATAAGATAAATCCAACAAAATATTGAATCGATCAACCAACGATTATAAGTTGTTTACGAGATTCATGCATTATATGTGCAAGACTTAGATTTTCTTGATACTAATATCTATAATGTGCTATACAAATAAGTTGCAAATAATTCTAGAATTGAAGTTGTAGTTGCTCTAGCTAAAAATCATGGTTGCATCTATATGTCGTAACTATAAACTCAATTATATGAACACGGTAAACAATGAGAAAACACTAATCGTTTTAATAGTAGAGGATACCTCCATAAAACATGTTTCAGAAAGGATTTTTAATAGCAGAGGTTATTGTTAATGTTCACAAATAAAGTCTTCTACAACTACCATTACTGTAAGATTTAGTAACAACATTAAGGCTTTGTTACAAATGGAGTACAAAAAATCCAAATACAGAAACGATGAAATAAGGACGAAAATAATATTCAATAATAAATAAACCATTTTATGATTAGAATGTTTCCTATAATCAAACCTTACAATTATTTAATTTTGATTAATTAGAAAACATAATGCTTGAAGTTCAATTAGACATTAATAATTAATAATTATCCCATCCACATAAAATACATGTAACCTAGAGGATGGGAGCAATCTCTCTCTCTCTCTCTCCCTCTCTCTCTCTCTCTCTAACACACACATAAATTATAAAAGAAAAGATAAATGTGTCCAAGGAAAACCAATGAAGACATTATTATAAATTCATTGTCCATTAACAATTGTTTTACCTACAACCAAGTGTGTCCATCTAGAAAGAGTCATGCTAAATAACCAAAATTCATTTAATAGTACTTGGATTGACTTACCATTTTTTTCCAATGACTATATTATCATTAATTTTTAAAGTAACAAAAATTTATATAGATAAAATAAATTTAGTCATGGCTTAACCCATAAAACTATAATACAATGGACCCAAGCAAATTCAAAATATCTTCTAAAATCAAGCTTTCTCCCCATCCCCAAATAGGATAGGATTATGTCAAGTGTTTTTTGTTTCATATAGATTTTTCTTTATCCTCATGAGTAAGGTATATCTTTACAAACTAATTATACAGAAACACGCATAAACATTACATTGAAAACGCTATTTTGATTCCCTTGATGTCAATCCTTCCCCTTCATATGTTTGGTCATCATGTAATTATAATTGACCTTGTAATTCTTTTTAAATTTCTTATTTGTTCACTAAATCAAATCCTTGGGATTTTTCTATAACAAAGTGCATGGCGCATGGATAGGAGTACATATTTGTCTCCTACCGAATTATCCTCACTATTTCCAATTGCTTCATGTTTTATTGTTTCCTTCAACATCCAGTTGGGATCCTTCATTTTTTAAGGATCTATCATGTCCCTAAGTTGCTCCTCCACTAAAATTTGGGTTCCCTCCTAAGGAGAGGAGATCATTTTTTCAATGTATAACGATGCATCATTTTCATGTTTTATGATGGGGCATCTTATTTAAAATCGATGTGAATAATCTCCACTACAACCTCAAATTCCACCAAGTATGCTAATGGAAGTTCCACTTTTTAGTGAGTGACCTAACAAATTTTTGGTGTTCCTTCTTAATTTCATATTTTCATTTATTGAAAATCACTATTATGTCTTAAAAGTAAGATGTACAATAGAAAAAAATATTCTCATAATTAAGGTTTTTACATATAATCATTGTCTTCTAATAACATGTCCTATGTTGGTCCTCTGGAATGTTTTATTTTTGTAAGCTGCATTAATCTATTATAATATAGAGGCAAAAATTACAGAATTCATCGTGACCAGAGGAGGTCGAAGGCGATGAAGCCACCACCTTGACCTCTCAAAAGATGGTCATCTGAGAGGGCCAGAGGCGAAACTGTTCCACTTTGAAAGTAAAGTCTGAGGCCCATAAACTGACATAGTTACATTTTTTACAGTAAAATGACATAAACAAAGACAAGAGCCTGGAAAAAGACACAAACAATGACCCAAATAGACATAGACTTAGGCCTGGAGAAAGACACAGTCATTGACTCTGTAATAAACATAGATAAAGGCCTGGAAATAGACACAGGCATGGGAAATAGACATGATAAGCAAAAAACCAAAAAACCTAGACAACTTGAGCATCAGACAAGTAGAATGTTTGGAATTTCTTCAGTTATGGGGCAAGCCCATCGTTCTTCCTTTGACTGGCTAGGTGAGTTGGTGGCAACTTTCGGAGGCATCTGAGGCTGTAGCTGTTGCGGAGCAGGCTGTTGGGCGACCATCGCCTTCAAGCACTTGATTAATGACTCAACCGTCGAGGTTATGGGGAAGGATGGAGTAGGAGGAGGCGCCATGGTGCACCCAGTTGCACTACTACCGCCTCCAGTATGCAGAATCACGCCACTTGTGGCGCTTTCGCTTCCACCACCACCTCGGGCATGATTGTCTCCATGCAGCCCTCCATGGCCTGAGAAACCCGTATTGCCTTTCCACACGAATGAGTTCTCCATTGCCGTGAGCTGAGCATCTATCTCTGATATTCTGGTTTTCACCATCTGAATCGTGTCTCTGGCGTCTACCTAATTGGTAAGCATGTCCTCCATTAAATTGCAGAGCATGTTCTTCATGATCCAGTAGTGATTGATTTGGCTTCCATCCTGACCCGTTTCTAGCTTCTAATTAAGAACGCAGTTCTCTGAGGCTTCCACGAGGACACGAACCCTGTTAGAGATGTGCGGTTCATAGTCCGCAGTCACCTGAAAGCTATAACCTCTCTGAGTTTTTCCCCTGCCCGAGGTGGCTCTTTGTGGAGTACCCCTCTGCCACGACATGCTGAGCTGAAAGTGCTTCTTCTTCCAAAGAGTATCAATTAACAAGTTGCAATTTGTGGAGGCAGACTCACTGTGAGTTTGTAGACGCTCAACAAGCTAAGGGGTATGCTTTGCCAAGCAGAGCCGAACCCTGATATCCAAATACCACACCACCGCGCTCAAGACCTTCTCCCTCCCTTCCATAGTACGCGCCATGAATGTCAAAGCAGAGCCTTGAAGGCTAGGATTGAACCAGATCTTCACCACCCCACGTTGCAGGTGCAAAGGTGACGGCCTGCTCAGCTCCCACACTTGGAGGACGACGAAGGTTCTCGTAAGTATCATCGTTGCCGAGGTTTGCATGTTGATTTCCATGCGTCCGTCGTTCAGATCGAGGGAGGGTCTATCGTTGATCTGCGGAGCACTCACCCGCATCCAGGATAGTCCTCTGGAATGTTAATTTCTACACTTATCCTCGTATAGGTAGTAATATGCATTTTTCACCAACATTAAGAATAAGTAAAACTTAGTGTACTTCAAAGATTCATTTCGAAATAAATTACATAATACTGGAAAACCTTTCAATCAAAAAGTGACGAAAAGGAAATGCTTGAACATGGCAAATACAATGGAAGGAATTGTTGTATCCTTGAAATATTTCTTACATCTAGGAGCTTCATCCACTTCTAAAACGATGGGGCCCAATATGTCCATTAGAGAGATGCAAACCTAGGAGGAAGAAAATCATCCCGGCTTGAAGAAGGAAGCTTCATGCTAAGGAGGGGAGAATCATCTTCATAGGTACACATCCCTATCTTGGATAAATTAACATATAACTTTGAAGGGTGATTGAAATGTTGAGCAGGAGAGTCGAGCTAGTGACAGCTAGTCTAGATTCGAGATACATAAAAAGTTTAAGTTCAAGGTCTCCATTATTACATAATAGAACTATATCTATAAATGCTATTATAATTATTATAAGTTATCATATGTCTCTATTATTATTATTATATTATCTTGCAACAACAATACTCCATTTTTTATGGTTTGCCAAAACATATAAAGGCGGGGATTAAAAATCTCAACCAAATAAAGTGAAAAAATACCTCCCTCCCATCCCTCAGCTTTAAAATACAGCCCATTATGTTGCTTCTCGACATTTATTGGTGATGGATGGCGGAGGCTAAAGCTAAATAGGAAAATTCAATTTTCCCTTTAATGACATTCTTATTTTGAGGATTTAATGACATTCAAACCATGGTTAGTGTAACAAAAAATTCACAATACCTACATTTCTAGACAATACACACTTCAATTTCAAGGGGGCCTTGAGCTATTCTCTTTATTAAATTAACGACAGAAATACAAAATATTTTGTTTAAACAATTTAGTTCTCTAATAAACTTAGTTCCAATTGTTTGCGATCCTGAACTATTAGTTGAATTGTCCGCATTCTTTGAAATTCTTGTACATTTTATTTCACATGTCATCAAAGGACTCTTGGATGTTCTCAAGGAACTAGTTTCCACTATCATTATTTCTAATGTTTAGTATAGGTGGATGAGTCAAATATGCGATTAAGAACCACCAGGGACACACATAGTGATTAAATAATACCATTAGCAAAAAGGGGTTAAAATGTGTTATTCAACATTAACTTAATCTTCCAAGTTTTTCTCAATATGATGGTTCTTTGATTTGTGCAAAATTTCATTTGCATATCATTGTTTATGTATGGAATGTTGATATGGGCATAGTGAATTTTAATATTATTATTCATGTCCAAATTGTTAATACGAAAATGGTTCATTCGTATTAGTTCTTGGAGTTCTAGGGTGGGTGCCATGCACCATGAGAAGGGAGCCTCCTACTATCTTCTTGACCCACTTTCTCTATTTCTAGAGCTTTGAAGGTAGACCCCAACATCGTGTTTGTTGAGTAATGAGAACAAAGAGAGGCACCCATAGTGTCAACAATAAAATGACAAATCCCCTAAAAAACCTTCAATATCTCTAAGAAGGAGAAGGATCCAAGCAATGGAAAGAAAATGATGGGTGAAACTATGTGGCATATCCCCTATTTGAAGTGGTTTTCGAGAATCATGATGTCATGCCTAAATATTGCTTGACATGAAGAATTACTTTGCAATAATTTTTCTACCTTTTACACTTTATTATCGTTAATATTGTGTTCCGCTTAGAGACACTACCATGATTCTTAGCATTGGAAGTCAAAATAAAATCCCATTTATTTTAAACAAAATATGCCTGTGATCCATGGTTCTACTAGTCGCTCATTATTTTTCATGTTTCTCTCGAGAGTGAATCATGATCTCAAAGTCCGAGTTTTCTAAATATGGAATAATATCTACTTTAAGCTTCCTAAATAAGGAATAAAATCTTACAATAATGCATTCTAATTAAAACTGTATGCCCTAATAAAAACAACTAAACTAGTGCATCCTATGTAAATAGACGCATAGGTGCTGCTAAACCACATACGCAAAATAAAATATCTGTTATATTTGATAGTGGATAGTTAATCTATCCAGTTTTCAATATTGTTGACACTGGTGTGCTAAGTATTTAAAGGTGCATTGGTGCAATCGTAATTTTTTTACACACCACAATGTGAAGTTTTTAATTTTTTTATTATATGGCAATATGGTGCATCGTGGAAAACATAGCGTTTCGAGGCATTCATGTCTTTCTGGTGCACCGTTATTTCAATTTTTTTACTATATATTCATGGTGAGTTTCGTGTTGTGATGCACCGATGTTGTAAATAGCACACTGATGTCTAGAAAAGCAAAAATAAAAATTCACACGGATTATTTTCCCATAAATTGAAGAAGAAAAAGAGAAAGCGGAAATTTCAAATTGAAAAACTAATTCTATAAGGTATTAAAAAAAACCTAATCATTATTTCGTTATTTCGTTATTTTGCTGAAATTTCTAAGGGAGAGTTTTGGAAGGAAGATTTTTTAGGGAGGAGTTTGAAACAAATAACTTATTCTAAAGATAGAAATTTGTAAGGTATGTTGAATCAAACAAAACCTTACATAGTATAAATTTCAAGAATGTAATTTATTACTATTGATCACACTGCATGGTTTATTTATATTTCTATTTAGATTTTATGTTTTCTTCCTTTCATTTTATGTGGCCACAAATTTTACATTATGGTTTAAACCCCTCTATTGTTTCCTTATAGGGATTATAGATTTAATGGGTTTGTAGTTTTATATATAATATGTTGGGTGCAATGGGACCACTTCTTGGGTTGAATAAAAAACCCAGTCAACCTTGTCAGTTTTTTTTAAACGCTTATGCAGTTTTCAGTGCATTCGAATTGTTTAAAAGAACCGATGCATTTATAGTAATAACACACTGGTAATGTCTGACCTGTTATTTTTTGTATTTTTTTAGAAAAACACTTATGCATTTGTTCGTGCATTCAGCTTGTGCTAACGCACCGGTGCGTTAATTACGAAAGCGCACCATTTTGATTCCTGTGTTGATTTTTCTTAGCAGTTAGATGTTCTTAAACCTTTCAAAAAAATTCCTCACATAAATATAAATTTCATGCATAAAATGGATCACCGAAAGAAACCCATCCACAATAGACACAATGTTTATCCTAGGAAAACCCTCTCAAGGGAAAAAAAAAGCTTCTCTAGATAATATTTTTCGACAAGATACTATTGTCAAATATAGTGCCTAGCACTAGTACATAATAACGATACATAAGAGAGATACATAATGACCTCTAAGTAAGTGCACCAAAAGATATAGATAGATAGTAAGATAGCCCCAAAGATTATGCTTCTTGTGTTCCTCACTTGTTCTCCTAGAGAAGTGCTTACCACTTAAAAGAGAGAGACATCTTGCTTGATGATAAAATGAAGTGTGCAAACACTTTGTTTATATTCTTCTTTTCACTATAAGTTTCCATGGTTAGGTTGGCTTGAGTTTTGTTTATTCTTTAATTTATCTTTTATTTACCTTTCAAGCCGACTTGCCATTTTTCATTCTAGGGTTAATTTACCCATTTCATTGGGTTAGTTGTGATCTTGATTTCTTTCCACTTTCTTTGGAACTTCTTAAGAATATATTTTGATTCTACATAAACATCAACACTCCCTATTAAAGAGGAAGGTGTTATGTTTTGGCACATTCTTCAACATTGTCTTTCTTCTTGTTAAATTCCGGAATCTTCTATGGTCTAGAGAATTTCTTTGTGATCTTGCCATATTTTGTGATGTTCTCTAGGGCCTAACCAATTCCAACTGGATTCTTTCTTCTTCACTATCCTGTTGTACCCCACTAACCAAGTATATGACTATTTGACCTCTCCAAGAGGTTTGACTATTCCCTAACAATATTGACTATAATCACTTTAGTATACAATAGTTACTGATTGTCTCAGAGACCTTGACTATTGTCTGATAGTCATATGAGGTCTTGACTGTCTCTTTGCTCATGTGGGTGAACTCCATAAGAGATACTGCAACCCCTCGCTATTTAATTCATGTACCATGACTTACTGGTATCTAAGTCAAGTATTATTGCATGGCTTATTTGAGCGAAGCACCACTGTATGGCTTATCTGAGCCATGTACCACTGCATGGGTATCCACAACCTTGTGGTAAAAGTCGGGATCTGCTTCACTCTTGCTAAAACCCAAGATCATAAGAAATAATTCAATCTTCGCTTACCATGTGCTAGGTGCTTGCTTAAGCCCATACAAATCCTTCTTCATTTTACACACATGTGATTCTCTGTCAAGAGTCTCAAATCCCAGAGGTTGCTCAATATACAATTTTTCTTCAATTACACCATCCAAGAAGGCGGTCTTAACATCCATTTGGTGTAATTTCCTATCATCACAAAAGCTATGCATATAATAGCTTTAATAGAAGTGAGTTTGTCCACTGGAGCAAACATCTCTTCATAATCTACTCCCTCATATGAGATAATCCTCTAGCCATGAATCTTGTTTTGTACTTCTCTATACTTATGTCTGCAACATGTTTGATCTTGTAGAGTTATTTACCACCGTATCTTTTGGATCTTTGTGCTCCTAATCTGCCCTCACCCATGTGATACTTTCTGGATTTGTTGAAAGCTGTATCTTCATCAAAGGTGACATACCTACTGATCTTGATCTCTTTGTCTAGGGAACGTATATTCTATAAAACTTTGAAGTCTTACTATACGCTTCTTTTCTGAAGGTCCCATCTTTAGGAATCTTGTCCTCCATTATCTGGTGAGAACACTTGATCTGAGCATAATTGTCATACTAGATACTTCTATCCATAAGACATGGGTAAATGTCTATCACATATCATTGCTTTGACAACTTCCATAGTGGACCTAACCGAAATATCCACAAGGGTTAACCAATATCCAATGTATTATTCATCAATAAAATAGTTATGCTACTTATGAATAAGATAACAATTCAATTTAAATAAATAACACTTGTTTCATGAAACATTAAATACTTATCTTTGCTTGTTTGGTTGACTACCTCTTGATCCCTTCCTCTTAGCAGAGATCGCTAAGGTTGTAGAACTTTGATCAATTTCTGAATTCTTGAAACTTGCTAAAAGACTTCATCCTTGGTCCTCATGTCTTTTGGATTCACTAGATCCATGATCACCTTGGATCTACCTTCATAGTTTGGGAAATATGTATTATCTACAAACTTCATTATGCTTAACCTAAATCTAGCTAATAGGAGGCTTCTCCTACTCTTTAACTACATGCTTAGAATTGTCTTTAAGTTTCTTTTAAAGAATTTGTGTAACATGTTAAGTGCTTAGAAACATCACTATCCACTAGCCAAATACCACTCCCATAAGTGATAATACTTTAAAGGACAAATTCTTCATATGATGTCTCCTTCTTCTTGTATGAAGTAAGCTCACCATCATCCACCATATGAGCACAATACTTCCTTTTTCCCTTTTTGTTCTCTTAAGTGCAATTTCTTGCATAGTGTCCCAACTTGTTATGATTACAACACCCGATCTTGGACATATCATTCTTGTTCTTTGATGTTGATCTTCTATTAGTATTCTTTGTAACATTTCTATCTTTTCCTTTGCTTGCATGAGTTGCAAGTGCTTGTTTTTCTTCGTCATTCGTATTTTGCATCTTGGAGATCAACCTTGCATCTTCTTGAGTGTAATATTCCCATAACTTATCAAACTTGGGTAGCTTTTTCCTTGCACAGATACCTTGAACAAACACATCACAAGAAGAGCGGAAACCATTCAATGTTGCCAACACAAGCTCTTTATCTTCTACAGGATCTCCAATAGCTTCTAGTTGATCCTTGATCTTTTGTGAGAATCCATCGTAAAGTAGGAGGACACTGTCTCTGACTTGTCCATCATCACATTCCTTAACTGATGTCTTAACAATAACTTTATGCTAGTATTCTTGTTTTCACTTAATCTTGTCAAGGCCTCCAACCTTTCCTTAGGAGTCTTCGATTATGGAACATGAGGGATCAAGTGGTCCTTGATTGAATCATATATAAAAAAAATTCTTTGATCATATTCTTCTTGTACTTTGCTTTAGCCTCCTCTTCTTCTAGTTTCGGGGTAGCTTTGTTAGCATAATCTAAGATATCATTATCTTCTAGAATGAGAAGTATCATATGCTTCCAAGATCTAAAGTTATATGCTCCATCTAATCTATTCTCGACCCTTAGACTAGTTGGCATAATGCCTAGGACTACATAAACCCCAAAATTTTGGTGGAATTGGGTTCCTACTCTTCAAGATCTACTTTTTTAACCTACTTTTTTGGATATCCTTTTTGGAATGCTTTTTCAAGCTGCTTTTTTTGTATCTACTTTTTTAGACTGCTTTTTCATATCTATTTTTTTTCGGGTTTCTTTTCGAATTACTTTTTCGGATCTACTTTTTTGGACAACTTTTTCGGATCTGCTTTTTCAAACTGCTTTTCAAGTTGATTTTTCGAACTGTGTAATGGCCTCTTTTAGAATAACTCTAATACGATGTTGAGTTTTCTTAGCAGTTAGATGTTTTTAACTTTTTTACACTTTTCTATCACATAAATATAAACTCTATGAATAAAAAGGATCATTAAAAGAAACACATCCACATTAGACACAATGTTTGTTTTGGGAAAACCCTCTCACGAGAAAAACCCACCAACTTCTCTAGATAAGATTCTTCAACAAGATACAGTGTCAAATCTAGTGCCCAACACTAGTTACATAATAATGATGCACAAGAAATAAACAAAATGACCTCTAAGTAAGTGCACCCAAAAAGAGAGAGAGCTAATGAGATAGCCCCAAAGATTATGCTTCTTGTGTTCCTCAATCGTCCTCCTAGAGAAGTGTGCACCACTTGAGAGAGACAAATGTGCTTGGTTGATAATAAAATGAAGTGAGGAAACACTTTATTTCTATTCTTCTTTTCACTAGAAGTTTCCACAATTAGGTTGACTTGACTTTTATTTATTCTTTAATTTATCTTTTATTTACCTTTCAAGTCGATTTGTCATTTTGCCTTATAGGGTCAATTTACCCATTTCATTGTGTTAGTTGTGCTCTTCACTTCTTTCCACTTTTGTTGGGACTTCTTAAGAATATATTCTAATGCTACACAAACATCAACATTCCAGTGCTTTATCATAATCAAATCACATCGATAAATGCATATCTGACTATTTTATTGTTGTGGTTAACGATGCGCTCAAGTATGGTGCACCGATGCGGTCTTGTATGAGAAGCAACAATGCATTTCGTATACAGAAACACACCGGAATGGCAGATTATTTTTAATTTTGAAGATATCTAATTTTTTGTATATACTTAATAATTTCTCTATTTATTGGTCCATGTTGTTAATTGATAGAAAATGCTTAAGTGTTGAATGGACAACAATTCTAATCAACATAATGGGAGCACATTTAAAGCCTCGAAGAAGACACGTTCTTTGTAATTTCTGTATCAAATTAATATGTTTGAATTATTTGTAAATTTAACTAAAATTTATTGTTTAATATGTGACATCCATATCCAAAAAATGAGGAAGCTCGATAATATTCTTTGTAGTCTAAGTGCAGAAGAGTGTAGAACCTTGCAATACGCTGGTACCAAAAATCAACCGCCAAGGTCAATGCATGGTCATCGTGTTGGATCTTTAGCAAGTTCCCAACAATCCACTCAAATATGAATGATAGATACCAACATCGTTGCTTCTCCATGAGCCTTTCCAATCATTCATGCAATTTTACCAGAAATTTTGCCTACAAAATATCCTGCATACAATCAAACATGTATTATATTGAATCTTCCAATGTTCTCTTTTACATAATCACTTTCTTGATAGGAAAACTCTTCAATTCTTTCTTCTAGACAACATAGCGTTGGATAAGATCTCAAGAATGTTGCCATATTGTTGGCTCTTTGATGGACTCAGGGTCCATAGAAGGTGTCTAGCACAAGCACAATGTAGTCTAGTGCATCGACACATTCTAACTTCCAGAATGAAGGAGGTCTTATTTGACGTACATATGATTAAGATGCAAATAAATAAAGATTTAATGGGGTCATACATTCCATTGCTTATCTTCTAATCACACCCATTTAAACCAACATAACTAACATCACACACATTGATCATGATCACATATAGATCATCAAGATATATCATGAATGTAAAATAATGAGTAGAACGAATCCCCATCGTATTAGTAGAATGATCAATACAACATAGGTTATGTGTAAGACTCTTATCATATCTACTAATTTGAAACTACACTCAGGAGAAGAACCAAATCACAAATAACAATTGAGAGCTAACTCCTTAAAACGTTACAATTATCATATATACAAGTAACTCGAGTAGTTACAAAAGATTTCAACATGTACTAGGGAATTTGCTAAATTATTGCAATCTGCTCATGGGTCTCTGTCTTTAGAGACATGTGTGTTGGAATAGGGAGTTGGGTGTAAATGATCTATGAGATGAATACTTATCCTATGGATACTAATACTTTTGTAGAACCATGCTCTCGGGGCTTTGCAATATCATAACTCCTACAAAGTTGTCTTTTGTTGAACTTTACTCTATGCCAACACAATTAAAATTGGGCCACAACATCCCATGTTGTTATGATTTGTTCTTAGCTCTAACTTCCTTCCATTGAAGCAGTGTCTCCAAAATTTTAATTCATGAATTACCACAACAAATCTAAGTCATATGAATGACAACCCATCTCACCCTCCTTAATCCTCTTCGATTCATAACACACAAAATGTCCTTCTTGGGTAAGGGTTCCTCCAATATCATCTTTGCATGCATATGTGAATACAATAAAATATTTATTTATATGCAATTATTTAAATTGCCCCTAACTTATCTATTAGTATGGTATTAAGAAGAGTTGTTGGAACACATCCATGTTGAGATGTGGTGGGAGCTCATGGTTAAATGCTTAACTTTAAAGGTATCGTGTTTATACTCTGTTATCCATTGCTGCAAGTGTGGTTCTAGTTTCATTACGTGAATTCATTGCATATGTAATAGTATGATTGATTAAACCTAGCATGTATTCTTTAATTGCTTCCAATATAAGTGTCCAGGTCATAATCATGTCTATATTTTAAGCTTCAAAATATTTTTTTTATTGTTCCTCGAGAAAGGCAATAATGCCAACCTCAAACCATAGAACCCCATTTTCTAAACTCTGAAGGGTAATTATTGCCAATTCAAAAGTGTGTTGAGTGCACTTTGTCTTTGCTTGCATATATCTTAGTTTACCTTGCACATCGAACTTGTACAAAACCTTGGCAGGTGTTTCTCCTTCCTCCTTTAGCATTGAATAGTACAAATGACATTAAAAAATTAACAATAAACAAGTTTGAGGACTATCATGCAAGATTTAAAGAATTATTGTTGCAACTTGAAAGGGATTAGCTACTCTTCTAATACATGGTTGTCTTCCTTGAATACTCGTCGACTTCTACCCATTGCTTGATAGATGAAAGTCACATCTTTGAAAATATTTCATGAAGATGTTGATGCCCTTCTTTCAGGTTCAAATCCTTTATGAAAAAATAATAATAATGGAATTTCTATGTACTTAGCACCCAATACATTTGTGCTAAAAGCGTATGTATTCGAAGCTGAAATTTGCATGCCAAAAAATGATTGAAAATGCAAGATTTGTATCTTTGTTTCGGTATCACCTTCACTTATCATTGGCCTTCATATACCACCTTTTAGTTAAAAACCTTTTCCATGTCAATTCTAACTTAGTTAATTAAGTATTTGTTGAAGTGTTTTGTTTCCATGCCATGCTTGTATTTAGTTGTTTAGTATCCCTTGAGCAATTCACGAATGAAAGTAATGAATGTTGTCTAGTTATATATGACTTTTTTTAGTAGAGAAAATGGAGGTTTAAGGAGGGGGCAAATACATGGGCCTGTTGTAGTATGACAAGAGGGAAGGAGGAAGATAATTATGTTTTTTGTTCATTTCTATTGTGATTTGAAGCAATATAACCAACTTACTCAGATTAGTTATTTGTATATGGTTGAAAAAGCTTGTCCGCAACCTTTGATGCTTGCCCCACTTCACTTGCATCCACACCTGAGCATCACAAACATTCATAAAGCACCTCCTAGTGATAATAATTACAGGTGGAATGAAAATCCAGGCTAATCTTTTTTAGGTGTATTTGGTTAGGAATTACTTGAGCATGAGTAGCAAATTCCCATGCCGTCATCAACCATTTCCTTTGTTAACTCTTCCAATAGTCTCAAAATCATCCTGACCCTAAGTTCCCCTGGTTGATCAAACTACCAATGGCATAGGGAAACAACTTGTTGTCAATATGCCCTCTCTGCATCTTAAATAACCCCTCTCGCCTCTGCCTACTAAGAAGTTAAAATCACAAAGTCAATGATAGGTACCGAGGATGATATTACTTTCATGGACATGAATCCAAACATCTCATTTTGTTAATTCCATTTATTCTACCGATGTCTTCGCTTGTGGTATTTGAATTGCATCATCAATTTGACAGAGCGATATCTTTTTGGATAAATAAATTATGGATGGATTATCACATGCAACTGTACATGCATAATTTTGTTGAATGTGCAGACATAATGATGTATATTGTATGCATTTCTTAGTTTAAGAGGTGAGTTGATATATCACATGAATATATTAAAGAATATGCTCATTGGGAAGGTACAAGTAAAGATTTGAATGTTGTATGTGATGATGTTGTGTTGATTGGTCATGTGTCCTGAATGTATTATTATTATTATTATATGACGATGCGATATAAAGTTTTTGGAAGCTATAAGGGTATTTATATATAACGTTGATATAAAAGGGAGATATAAGGTCAATGCATCAAGCCTCAGGATTCATCCCCCTTTATGCATATCCATCAAAGGATGTGGATGGGACCCCTTGTCACCGTATAATTTGCACTTAGTACATTTGAACTTTGTTACTTTATGTTTTTTTTGCTAGATTGTTTGTGACTTGTAGGACTAGATTGTGGTCTAAGAAACCCGTCAATTGCACCCGTCTTGGGCCACATCAACCCTTAGCATTGATGGAATTTTAGGTGTCTCCTTTCGCTGGCATATAGTTTCAAACCCTGAGCTGCCTAACAAATTAAACCCTTAGAAACCAAACGTGCCAATAGACTTCCTTTGTTACTTTATCTTACTTGATTGAAATAAATAAAATAAAATACCATCTCTTTAAAAAATACCAATCAAAGGGCCCCACTCTGGAGAGAAGAGGTATGCTAAGAGTTTTGTGAGGTTTGTATCTTGATTTCAATTATTCACCCTCCATACACATTCTCTATTGGGCTTGATATTTTTGTTGACAATTGGGAGTTCCTTGAAGTAACAGAGAATGACGAAGTGAGATTGTGATTTGGTTTCTTGGGAGATGTAGATTATTCATTTATATATTATGTTGCATTAGAAGGTCCAAATCAAAATTGGTGCAAATAAGTTGTCTTGTACATAGAAAACGATCATTGTGTTGATTTATTCAAGTCCAAATTGTTGTTCTAGCTTCACATTACTTCATTACTTAGCTTTCTTTGTACAATTTCAAAACAATAAGAATTGTTTGAACCACCCTTGGCCCAGTATTTGTAGGGACTTGAAGAAATTGTCAAGTTGTGGTTATTGATGTATGGAATCATATCTAATAATATAAAGGGATCATTTGTTGGCTCTTATTCGTTGCTATCTTGATCAATATTTCTTTATGTTCTTAGTTTTTCTTTAAAAAAAGAAACTATAAAAATATAAAAACATTGATTTGTTTATGTCTTACTTAATCATAATTTCAAGCATATGTAGATTGAAGTTATCTTAGTCCTAACTTATTTTCTTATTTTGTGCTCTTTTATTTTCTCAAGTTTTCATTTTTCTCTACAAAGTTCATTTTTTTTACAAAGCAACAAAACACATAAAAATTAAATATCTTCTTAAAATTATTTATTAGGAATTGAAACTTAAACTTTGATTCGTCAACGTTTAATGTGCAATCAAACGAAGCTTTAAATCATTGGGTGACAGTCCTGGCTCTTCTTGTTTGACCTTATGGGAGATTGAAACTGTCTGTTTCAAAACTTCCATTTTGAAAATCAACTCTGAGGCAGATGTTATTCCAAAAGAGGAGGAATGTAATGCCCTTTATCAACATATGACCATAGTGTTTAAGTATATGGTAAGTTTGATAGTCAACTACCATTTCATTGTTAATATACTTTACATAAATAATAATAAAATAATAAGTAAGAGCCATGGGGTTAAAGATATATAGGGGCATCATGAGGGAAACAATCCAATGAGTGGGAAGTAGAGATAATGTTTGATTATGGATGCCAAATGTCACTACCTCATGCTTTCCTATACCTTTTGTATTATATGCCCATAGTTATTTTCCTACAATTCTCATGCAAAGCTTGGGGAAAGAATTCAATCCACCTTTGGGAAAAATTACCCATTGTCTCATTATTGAACCATGGTTGGGTATGCTAGTACTGAGAATGCATCGTACCAAGGGTGAGAACACTGCCATGAATGAAACTATGTGGAAATATCGGCTGAATTAATGGGTATTTGTTACAACTAAGATTCCTTGGTTCCATGTAGTACTACAACACCCCAGTTTTGGCCCCGTTTGCATTAAATGTATGTGATGTATATATTGTAATTAATCATGGTGTGGAGCTAAAGGCAAAAGCCCCACTATTGATTTATTGTTTTATGTTTCGACGATTAAAATCGATGTCGATGGTATTTTGTGCTAGCCAGGCACATTATAATTATGGACACCATCTACATATGCATTTTAATTAAAATACCCACAACCAGCTATGTCAATGCAACATTAAAAGAGATGGGGGCATGATTCCTAAGGATAAGGGGGGAATGTTTAACCTTTGGGGCCATTGGGGAAAAGCCATGTGTCAAGAGGAGAACCCATCTAAACCAACTACCTTCCTTTCTCTTATTCACTAACCTAATTAATTCCCCATGAGTTAGTTGGGTAGTTATTGCCCTTGGGGGACGAATGCATGGGCAACCGTCATCTCTGGCAGGACTGTCAGTCCTTTGACTGCATGCATGCCCCATAGAGGCAGGTCGCATTTAGCGCCTCACATGGGCAAAGAATGACATTCCACACTCATGCAGGAGGAAGCTTGGCCTCTAGCATACATTGGCATTCTACATTTCCTTTCATGACTGGGGGTCTGGTGTGTGAATTTCCTACATGATTAGGGCCATTTTCTTCATTGCTCACAGGCAGAGAGTTGGCCACAGGGCATTTGCATTCTGCCTTCTCCATTCCTGATTTTTGGTCTGTGTGTCTGAATTCCTTCACATTGGAAGGGACCGTGATCTTCATCTTACATAGGTTGGGAGATCGTTTTATCCTCTCCACAAATTTTGGGATGTTGTGAGTCGTTTTGGCCACGTTAGGGCCATAAACGACTCTGGAAATCGACTGGCATAGTCTGAGTTGTTTTTACCCATTTGCCATACTCGATTTTGGTCTCTGTGGTGTTTCCCCTTCAGTCCCAGAGCTGTTATTGTTGTGTGTATATGGTTGTTGGTATTTGGATTGTCTTTGGAGTGGAAATGGGTTATGAGATTGCTTGCCAAACCTAGTGTGTGCAAGAGCCTCACAGACAGAGCTTGAGGGTTGGCTTTCTTCTTTACACCCCCTGAATAGCACTGGAAGGGAAGGCATAGCCCAAGGGACTGTATAGCAGAGAAGGGGATGCTTCCTTGTGTTGGGCGTGTAGATGTTTTAGAAGTCAAGCTAGTTCTGGTGTAGGTGTCCATAGCTCTTGGGTTGAGCTCACTAGCTTAGTAGTTAGCCTTTCCAGCTCTTGTATAGCTTGATAAACCCAACTGTGTTGGCTTGGCTGAGTTTTGTGTATCCTTGGCTACGTGTGAGCCTGCCAGTGTTCCCCTTATTCCTTGTGGAAATCATGCCCAGCTCGGGGGTGGCAGTATTGCTGAGAGATTGATGAGCACACTGGCCTATGGTTGGGTGGAACGTTGTAGCGACATAGCTGGTTGCGGGACAAGCTTCTACTAAGATAAGTATCTTTGTGTTTAAATCCTTGCAACTATGTTTTGTTTCATAACTCAAATGAACATGTTAAATGTTGTGAATGAATGAATTTTCTCCCGTTGTTTGATAATCATTTATGCATCTGTGTCTGTTATTATTTAGTGCATTTTTATATCGTGTTCATGGGTCTTAGTCACACAGATTAGCTAGCATCTATGTTGGTTGCGTCCTCTCCGTCGAGTAGAGGGGTGGGGACGTGACAAGTACAAATTCCTTGGCAAGCCTATATTGAAGCATTGAAGGGAAATATATCCAATTCCTTGTGTTGTGTAGTGTTGAGGGGGAAGAGAAGTTGGTGGGTGGAATTGTAGTTAATTACTTGATTGATAAATGGTTTGAATTGTTTTCCCTTGGTTTAGTTAAGAGAGACAAAGCCATAGCTAGTAAATTTGCCTTTACTATTTCATTGTCTGACACGAGGGTGGCACCTACACGAACTAGTGCATATGGCTAAGAGGAAAAATGCTTCACACAAGTTATTTCCCCAAGTATATCCATCATAATAGATACATAAATTAGCTATTGTTATTTAATTGTTGAAGATTAAATTTGTTGCTATGTTGTGTTAACATATTATTTATTTGATTGCAAAATAGAAATTTGGAATTTAATATTGTTTTAGGAGAGTGTTTTGACCTAATTGGGAGATGTTTAAATGCAGATTTAAGATTTTTTCAACCTTTAATTGTGAAGTAGAGGATATAATTATGTAGTTGTTTTATTAATTTGTTTCTAGCTATGTCGAATAGTTGTAAGTAAATACACAGGAAATGTAAATATTGTTTTATAGGAAATGTTGAATATGTATGTTGTGTAATTCCCCATGTACCAATTGTTATTATTACCCGTATAATGAGAAAAATATGTTTTAACAGTTGAAATTGTCGACTTTGTACATGGGTATTGAATTAACTTGTTATAAGTAATCTTATTTCTATGGACTTGTTTTGGAATACTCCATCACCTCCATATTTGTATAGAGAGGGATTGTGTATGTTACACAGTTGTATAAGAGCATTTGGATTACCTCGTCACCTCAACAATTGTATAGAGATGGATTGGCTATGCTACAACATGAGCTCATAGTGGGTTGCCTCAACAATAACCGCAAGGGACATTGACTTTCTTGCAAATACTATTTTGGTCAAAATTGCCTTTTGGTCATCTACTATGACCTAAAAGTGTCTTTGTGTCTTTGATCGACGAAGAGCTAATCTTTTTTTGGATGTAAGGAAATAGCTTCATGACCCAAAAACGATAAGCATTTAACAAAACTAGAAGTAGACCCCTTTACATACCATGAACTGGTTATATTAGGTGGCCAAGTATACCACCAATAGGTTATATTAGGTGCCAAGTTTTGTCTACACATGATGATGTTGTTACACATAGAGGTGATCTTGAGATTGTATCAACAAAGAGTGGGTCCATAACCCCTACCCTTAATATTGTAGGATTTTTTTACTTAAACAAAAGAGACTAAACTTCCATTTTAAACAAAATATAACTCATCACAACTATGGTGATCTAAAGTGTTTCTCTTGTATTTTTTCTAGTACACAATGGTTTCTTACATTTTTTTAAAGCATATAACATTGCAAAAACTTTAAAGTACTTCCTCATAATTCATCGATAATAAATAGGGTAACGGGTGACCTCCTAAACTTTGGGGAAGAGATCTCACGTTTCGTTCACAACTACTTGAGTTAACCCTTTAGCTCTACACACAAAGGTTGTTATCGCCATCAATTTAATTTTAAACATTTTAATATTTACAAATTTCAAATAAAGTAAACATTTATGAAAAAAAAAGAATAATTATGCATGTAACATCAAATAACTATAACGAGTTGAAATTGGAGTAAAACTTAATATTAAAAATAATTTGAAAACTAAAGTAAAAGTGAAAACTTAAGGATTTTTGCTCTACCATGGGTATGGCTATTAACACTAACAAAACAAAAATTATGATTATCAAATCCAAGAAGGACACTTACACTAATTTTGTGTCTGACAATAACAACTTGGAGGAATTGTCTTCTTACAAATACCTAGGAATTGATATTCATCACAAGCTCAACTTGAACTATAGCATTAAGAAAACGATTAATGGAGGGTGGAAAGCTTATTTTGGTCTTGAAAATAATTGGAAAGCAGCAAACCTTGTGATGTGGGATAAAAAGAAGCTCCTCTTTGAAACTTTAGTCACTCATGTTATCTTGTATGGGTGTGAGGTTTGGGGTTGCAGCATCTCTAGAGAATCCTGGAGAAAGATTGAGCAAATTCATAAGCGTTTTATAACGTCTAACCTCAAAATTAAAAGCAATACACCCTACCCTACTCTCCTTATAGAAGTGGGTCTTTCCCCTATCGAGAGCCTAGCTATGAGTAGGATCCTGCTGTACAAACACAAAATCAATAACATGGGAGACCATAGACTTCCTAAACTAGCTTTAAATTCCAGCCAAAACCACCTAAGGCTCAAGCGAGGTTGGTATAAAGATACCAGGGCTTCGTCAAACCGTTGGGAGATCGATGAAAATGTTGCATTGCAAAATATAAATAACATTAAAAATACTGTCACTTCTAAATTTAAGGATAAAATGTGGTGTGAGAAAGATTTAGAGGATAAAAGAAAATTAAGATATTACAAGGAGGTCATCAACCCTACTCTAGAAGATCAAAAGTATCTCTTGGTTTTAACTAGTTCAAAGAAGAAAATTAATATAGCCAAGATAAGAACGAACTCTCATGAGCTTCATAGTGAAACTGGTCGTTGGGCAGTTCCTAAAACACCATGGGTAGAAAGGATCTGCCATCTCTGTGAGAATATGAACATTGAGGATGAAAAACACTTCCTCTTAGAATGCCCTGCGTACACCCACATTAGATATCAGTCTCATAATCTTTGTTGTAATTCTGACCTTCCTAGCCTTTTAACTTGTCAAAATTATAGCGAGCTCGAGACGCTTCTTTCCAAGCTCTTTGAGCATAGAAATACAATTTAAAAAAAAACTAAATAATGCATTTCTTTGGGTCCGATAGACCAAATTTTGGTATGAGTGGACGTTAACCATCACCATCATCATATTAATTTTTTTTTTAATATTTGTTAAAAAATAAAAAGTAGGAATGCACTTGAAGTGTTTGTTTTGGAGTAAGATTTAAAACTAATTTCATTGGAGTAAGGAAACAAGAAGATAATTAAATGATGGAAGTCTTCTCCTTTAAGGTGGTCTAGTTTTCCTTGAGTAATAGTTGTCCTTAGTACCAATTTGATAAGTTTTACAATTTTTGAAAAAATTACAAATATATATGATCTGGATTTATGTAGGAACGCAACAGAATACACAAACAACCATAGAAACAAAGATGCAATGGAAATAACACTTCATTTCATTAATCAAAGAACTGAAACTTGTTTACATACAGAATGGAAATAAACTAGCTAGAGTGCCAGTAGCTTATCTCTGAGAAGAGATGTGGCGGCTACATGCCTCTAAACTCTGTGTTACAATGAGGCTCGAAGGCCTTAATATTATTGAGAAACAATGGAAACCCTACACATCCAAAAACCTAACCCTAGGAGGTGAAACGCCAGAATGTGGGCCCCGTTGGGTAACTTGGTACATCAATTTCCTGGGGTCGTAACTTTGGCATACTACCTCAGTTTGACGTGCATGATACATCGTTAGAAAGATCTATTCAAGGACTACATCCATAAATGACAAATATCGAGTTCGAAACAGACTCATATTTGCTCGACCATTCGATGCTGAAAAAGCGTCGTTTAGGGCCTCAACCCAACATGGGGGAGATGTTCTAATGTTCCTACATAACAAACCAATAAAAAATTAAAAAATTAATTATTTGCAGAACTTGGTACATCAATTTCCGGGGGTCGTGACTTTGGGGGAGATGTTCTAGTAAAAATAAATGTCCACTATAAAAAACACCCCCAAAAATAAATGTCCACTGTACAAAAACAACCTAACATGTGGGAGATGTTCTAATGTTCCTACTTAACAAAACAATAAAAAATTAAAAAATTAATTATTTGGGTAACTTGGTACATCAATTTCCCGGGGTCGTAACTTTGGCATACTACCTTCGTTTAACGTGCATGATACATCGTTAGAAAGGTCTATTCAAGGAATACATCCATATATAACAAATATTAAGTCCAGAACAAATGCATATTTGCCCAACCATTCGATGCTGAAAAAACGTCGTTTAGGGCCTCATAACGGCTCCTGAAGTTTAGGACCCGAAAACTGCCAAAAATAGTAAATTGTGCTACAATTAAGGAAACTGGAAAACTGAAAGAAACAATGGTGGGGGTCCAAGTGGAATAGGTGGGTGGCCACCAATATCCTCCTAGATCAATATATAAATTTATTCATTCACTTGAAGAGTAAAATAAGATATCAAAAGACAAGAAAAAAAAGAAAGTAGGCCAAGCTGGGGTTGAAATTTGACGTTCTACCATGCATGATAATAATTTTTTTATTGCATCAAGAGTCACTCTATAACCCAGTATGGGGGAGATGTTGTAGCCTTTATTCCTAACAAAATAATAATAATAAAAAAAAATTTAATCACCCCCAAAAATAAACGTCCACTGTAAAAAACAACCCAACATGGGGAGATGTTCTAATGTTCCTACCTAACAAAACAATAAAAAATTAAAAAAATAATTATTTGCAGAAAAAATGTCCTACACAAAAAATAAAAACTTTAATTATCCGCAAAAAATGTTGGACTTGCACAAACCATGTGCAAGGCCTCCTAAACAACCCACGGTTTTATTGTACATGGGTTAGGAGGGCTTATACTTAGAAGCACATAATAAACATAATGATTAAACCAATCACACACATATTGACAAAGAAGGTTTATCATGAAAACCTTTAATTTTTTTTTAAGGTCATCGCCAAGCGAGACACCAATTTGGTGTATGAGACCCCCTTGTTTGTGAGACAAGGGACCCCCTATGCGCAGTGATTTAACTGCTAAAGTCTACAGAGGTGTACACACAGTGAGTGGGCCTAATGGTTAAGAGCATGTGTTTCCTCTTAGGAGGTCACAGGTTCAAATTCAGAGGGGGTTAGTGTATGTACACCTATGTAGACTTTAGCATTTAAATCGTTGCGCAGAGGGGGGTCGCTTGTCCCACAAACAAGGGGGTCTCATACACCAATTTGGTGTCTCGCTTGGCGGTGACCTTAAAAATAGATTATTATTATTATTACACTACCCCTCTCTGGATTTGAACCCGTGACCTCCTAAGAGGGAACACTTGCTCTTAACCATTAATATGCTTTTTCACAAGCAATACAATGGTCCCAAAACACCATGAAGTGTAGATACATTTGACTCTCTAACTGAGTCAAGTTTACCTTACAAAAGGACACAACAAGACCATGATTTGAATAAAACCCCGAATTATGATGGAGTTGCTCATGCAAAAGACTCAAACTTCCAAATGGTTAATTACTTATACTTTTAATGTTTTATTTTTTGTATTAATTAATAAAAGTTTACTAACAAAAATCAAAATTTTAATATTAGGAAAATAAATATATATATATATATATAGAGAGAGAGAGAGAGAGAGAGAGAGTGGTTCACCTATCAGTGGGGGCCTATTACGTCCACTGGAACAACACATAGGGGGCCCACCCCAAGGGGCCTCACCCATTAGCTAGAGCTAACCTGATGGGGAAGATCTTCTACTCACAACTTATAGCACTCAACCACTTGAGTTAGTCGGTGCCCGTCGACTATATATATATGTTTGAGATATATGTGTAAAAATAAAAATGCATTTCAAAATGCTAGGTGAAATTAAAATTCACATTTCATTAATGTGTAAAATGACAAATGACCGCTTGTCAAATTTCAATTTTGATGTCCAAAAACAAGGGGAGTAAGCTAAATGGTAGACAATATGCAAAGTTTTGGTGACCATGCAATTTAAGTGAAATTATGATTTTCATTATTTAAATTACAATTTTGATTGTAGAAATAAATTCAACCCCTTCAATTACTTCTGGGACAATTCCAACAACTTAAAATTGCAATTGAACTAGAAAAATAGCCTTACAACAACCACAAAACACATTAAGAAACTTGCATAAACAATAATATTACGAGTATAACAAACTAGAATTCAAACATTAATTAAGACATAAAATTTATAGAAAAGTGTCCATTGTTGTTGTATGGGGTTTTTTTTTTCAGAAAGAAAAAAGCCCGTCCTTGTTATTCATATTGAATCAAAGGGCATCTGCTGGGCCCACCCAATAAATGGGCTACATTCATAGAGTAGTACAAAAGAGGAGGCATACTGCCTGACATCAAGAAGAGACACAACTCAATGGTTTTGCAAAGGTGTGGGATCAGTGCTAATCCATCGAAAGATACCCGTCAGTAATATATACTGTCAATTCAATCCCATATCTACCGTGTACAAAAAGAGCAGCAGAGTTGCAATCTAAAGGAGCCAGCTCCAATACTAAAACAATACAGGGTGCAAAAATGATATAATGGAGATCATGCTCCAAGCACCAGCTCAAATGAGCTTGAAAGTATCTTGAGTGATCAAAAGACCATCAAAAAATTCAGAGAAAGTGCCAAATCCCAGAGCCAAAGAAAGAGCGGTTTTAGATAGTCGGTCTGCATGCTGATTATGTTCACGCTAGATATGACTAAAAGACAGTTCTAGAAAGTGTGAAAAGAACTTTCTAGTTTCCCTACACCAGTGGTGCAACTTAGGAGGAGAGAGGGCAGCAGTACCCTTTGCCCAGTTTATGATGACTGACGAGTCACCAAAAACCCTGAGATTGGGAATCCCCATCATTTGGGTGATAAGCAGAAGGGCCCAAAGCCCTACCAGTTCTGCTTTTGTATTGGTGCATTGTCTTGTCCCCACATCAAACTCAAAGGAGTGTGTCTCATTCAAGTATAAGCAGATACCAACTCCTCCTATATTATGTGCTGATGCTCCATCGAAAAAACCACAAGGATATACAAGATTAGGCCCAGGTCCCAAAACTCTGGTTTTTTTCTCTTCTTAGCTGGTGGACCATACATCTGTGAGAGATAACCAATCTGTTGAATAATACCGAGGACAAACACCTTTTTCCCTTAAAAAATACAGAGATTCCTAGCTTTCCATATGATCCACATAGTGAGGAAGGGGAGATAATAGGAAACTGTGTGTTCTGAGAAACTGACAGTCCATGAATCTAAAAATCGCAGAGATTATCAGACTGAAAGTGGGGAGCAATATGGTGTTGATCACATAAAAGGTTGAGCACATTCTTCCATATTGGACAGTGAAAGAATAAATGCTGGACATTTTCATCATTTGCATTACAGTGAAAGCAAAAACTCGGCCCGATCCAACCCCTTTTCTATAGGTTATCCTAGGTGAGCAATTTGTTCATTAATGCCAGCCAAATAAAACAACTAATCTTCCTGGGCAGTGTGCCGTTCTAGATAAGGTCGAGAAGTTTGCTACCCACCGGGGGATTCGATGAAAGTACAATGGAATCATATACTAAATTTGCAATGACAGACCCATTCTGTTTATTGAAAGCCCAAATAAGAGAGTTGGCTCTAGAGTAGAGACGAATACCACCCAGATCCAAAGCATTCGTAAATGAGTCCCAAGCAGTTTTCCATGTACCAGTAATACAAAGATCCTCTGCATTATACCAGTAATGGAGTGTCCCAGGAAGGGTATTACGTGCTCGAGCAAGGGTATTAATCTCCAAATCATCTAAAAAATCAAGAAGCCCCGAAGGCAATGAGCAAGAATATGATGCACCCACAATAGGATCAATACCAAGTAGGATGTTTTCTCCATTACCTACCTGCCAAGATAGTTCACGGCCCAGCCAAGGAAGCGTTTGCAGAAATCCCCTCTAGATAATTGAGACACCGCGAGAAGAGAAGTTCTTGCCTTGGAGCCATTCCACAACCATGAGGTTCTTCATATATTTATTCATAATAACCTGATGCCATAAACCATGACTCTGAAGTACCATCCAATTTTTTTTAAGTCTTAAGGAAATGCTGAACCAAAGCATATTCTTGATATCCCATCCCCCATTCTTTTTTGGCCATGAAAGGAGCTGCCAATTGGTCAGATGATACCTGTGTTTTGTGCCTGAAGAGCCCCCTAAGAAAGCAAAAGCAATACTTCTGATAACATAAATAGGTATGGGGGCAAGACCAAACCAATAGACAGGAATACTGGTCAGCACAGCTTGAACCAAGATCAGACGGCCTCCAAGAGAGAGTAATTTGTGTGACCAATGAAGTATTCTATTCTCAAATTTTTGGATCAGCCAATACCAATCAGTGATCTTATACCCCAGAGGCTTAAGTTGATAGCCAAGGTATTTGAAACCAGTTGTGACTGGGTCCATTTTGTATGGTAGAATCCGAGCAATGTCCACATCCAAATTGTTGGAGAGAAAGCACGATTTATCCATACTAATGCACATGCCGGAAGCTTTGCAGAATGTACTCAAAATGACTTCAAATGCCATCCATTCAGTAAGAGTACCAATGCCCAACAGGATAACATCATCCACAAAGAGAAGATGTGTTAAGGTAAGAGAAGATGAAATTTTGATACCTTTTATGAGTCCATGATCCCTTGCATCTGCAATTAAGAGGCTGAGCCCTTCAATAATCAAAATGAAAAGCAAGGGAGATAAGGGACAGCCCTGTTTGATACCCCGATAAGCTTTGAAGAACTTCGATGGAGTGCCATTGATAAGGACATCAAAGTTTGTTGAAGTGAGACATGCCATAATCTAGTTAACCCCAAGGAGAGGGACCCCAATCTAAATTAATATGAGGCGGATGTAAGACCAGTTAACTCTATCGAAAGCCTTTACTAAGTCCAATTTCAGGACGAGAGCACACATATTCTTGGTCTTTACTGTATGGAGTGTCTCCTGTAGGATGCCAATAGGTTCGACAATCTGTCGATCTTTAAGAAACCCATACTGTTCTCTGGAGATGTGGGTGTCTAGGTGGGGTTTCAATCTAACAGCAATGACCTTTGAAATCAACTTTTAAAATAGATTACGTAAGGAAATAGGCCTGAAATAAGCAAATGTAGTCGACTTTTCCTTCTTAGGGATCAAAGCTAGGAAAGTAGAATTTAGGGAGGGTGGGACACATCCCAAAACCCTAGTTGAATCTACAACAGACAGTAAATCTTTACCCAATAAGTAAAAAAAATGAAGATAAAATTCAGCAAGCCATCCATTAGGACCGAGACTCCTATCTTTTTTGAAGGAGTGTAGAGCAGCTTCAATTTCTGATAGAGTAACAGGTTGAGTGAGACCAAGGGCATCCTCCGGTGTGATCATGTTGGGAAATAGCATGACAACCCGTAGCTGATCAAGCAAGCTAGTTTGCTTATCATCACTAAAGATATGGGCAAAATGGCTCCGACCCATCTCCTTGAGGGCACTCTCATCCTCCACAATGTTACCATTCTCATCCAACAGTGACCAAATAGAATTATGATTTCTTCTACTAGATGCCAAGGCATGAAAGTACTTTGTGTTGGAGTCCCCATGTAGAGCCCATTTAGAACGACTTTTACGCTGCTAGGTCAGAAGGATATGGTCCAACAACTTTTTTTTCTTGGATCGAAGCAAAGACAAAGCAGACTGTTCAGCTTGGGAAAGTATACCACAGACAGAGCCCGAGAGAATGGAGAAAATGTCCGAATCTAAACTAAGTGACTCTGAATCCAGGACAGCTCCCTTTTCCTTTATCCAAACCTTAACTTCCTACTTAAGAGTGCGGAGTTTATGAGTAAAGAGTTCACAGTCAGAGCTAGAAGGGAATGGGTACAGAGCAGACCATCTAGTTGTAACTCGGGAAGTGAATCAGAGTCATTTTATTTGAGAAGAAGTATTGTTTATTTAACCATGTAAATGTAAAAATAGATTCAGCCTCTCGATCAATTACCTTTGAAACAATTGCAACAACCTAAAATTACTAACAATTGGAATAGAAAAATAGCCTTACAACAACCACAAGACACATTAAAAAACTTGCATAAACTGTAATTTTGCCAGCTTGGCAAACCGGAATTCAAACATTAATTACGACATGAAATTTATAGTAAAGTGTTCATTGTTGTATGGGTTACAACTGGAGAAGATCTATTGTTTATTTAACTCTGTCATTGTGATATTGTTTGATTCCGTGATTGTAAAGTCTTTTTGCATTTTGTTAGGGTTTGTTAGTGTATTTGTATTTGTTTATTAAGTTAGGCATAGCTAGCTACCCATTATCCGTGTGTTTTCTTTTAAATACTCTTCGGTTGTGGCGGTGGAGAGGGGTTGATGTGTACCGAAAGCCGAAATAATATTTTTTCCTTCGAGGCTATATGTGCAAAAGACTGAATAACAGAGGCAATGACGGAGACGCAATATTTTTTCTTTCGAGGCGATATGTGTCAGAGTCTGAATAACAGAGGCAATAACGGAGACACAGAAAAAATGGCCAGTTTTTTTCCCCTCTTAATAAATACTCCTCTTCTTTCTGTTGTTATACATTGTTCCAAGGTTATCTTTTTTAGTTTTTGCAATAATAAATTGTTTGAAAGGTTGAAAGAAAGATATAATTGTTGCATAAGGGTTGCAGGTATAAGTGGTTCTGGTTAAGATGCATATGTGTTAGCTGTTGAATTCTCCATAGTAATCTTTCCTTGTATATTTTTCGATTCCATATATAACATGGCATCCGGGGATGAAATGTTGTGCAGCGATCTCGTACCCTGCTTTCGGATAGGTTTTTTTTCTCTAGTTTAATACATCTGACATTCTCGTTTGTTGATGGGGGTTTTGGCTGTTTACTTTAGGCGCATGTCTTTGATTGTAATTCCAGTAGTGAGTCTGGGCGGGATAAATGCTCTGTATTGTCTTACTGGAGACACACAATTTGTCTTCCGCCTTTGTTACTCTCTTTTTTAACACCTATTAGGATTTCTCAACCCATTATCTACTTAGGGTAAGCATTGAGCTCGACTTTGGAGCTTTAGTGAGGTGTGGCTGCTGTAGAAACATATAAGCTGCCGTTTGGCTTAGAACTTTATGATCGGATATCAAGGCAGAGATGAGGAAAAGCATTGAACTAAGCTTTGGAGCTTCAGTGAGGTGTGGCTGCTGCAGAAACATAGAACTTTATGATCCCTAGGATATCAAAACAGAAATGAGGGAAAGCATTGAGTTAGAGTTTGGAGCTTCCGTGAGGTGTGGCTGCTGTAGAAACATATAAGCTGCAGGTTGGTTAAAACTTTATGATCCCTAGGATATCATAAAGGGAATTTCAACAAATGGAGGCCACGTGCTAAATTCATTACCCAAGTCTATGAAGTCCATTTATATAAAGATAGAAAAAGCTAGCGTAAATGATGATTAGGGGATAAAACGAATGGGTGAGTAAGGATTTTAGTTTCCCAATCCTCGTTATATTTGGCTGGTGTTACCTTAGATTCATTTCAAAGTCCAATCTCTTAAAGCTGAAGACGATGAAAAAAACCTATTTACTATATATCTGGTTGGTGTTTGTTCCAGTTTTGGGAAAATTGATTTGGCATTGTGACTCAGCTGAAATAATGAAACGGGTCTATATTATTTCCTTTAAAAAGGAAAAATCGGATCTATATTATTTCCTTTAAAAAAGGAAAAACCGATTTGGCATTGTAACTAAGCTGAGATGATGAAATGGATCTATCCAAAAAGGGAACGCCTATTTGGCATTATGACTTAGATGAAAGGATGAAATGGATCAAACCTTGTGGCTATTCTGAAAATGATTATATGATGATATTTAGTATTCAAACCAGGGGATGTCTTAAGAAGTGCTTTATTAGTACATTCTATTGGTCTACAGTGTACACCTATGGGGACCTTAATTAAAGATTATTAAATATAAGGATAAGGCTTTTTTCAGACCTTGTGGCTATTCTGAAAATGATTATATGATGATATTTAGTATTCAAACCAGGGGATGTCTTAAGAAGTGCTTTATTAGTACATTCTATTGGTCTACAGTGTACACCTATGGGGACCTTAATTAAAGATTATTAAATATAAGGATAAGGCTTTTTTTCAGTTTTGAGATTAATCTAGGGTAGAGGCCAAATAAATCTATCTAAAATTGCCAAATCATTTAAAATCCTTAGTTACTCATTCGTTTAGGTCTTTGTATTTTTTAATAAATATTGTTGATATTTGTATTAAGAAAATACTGCAATCTAGCTGGTCAGCTTAGTAATACCAATAAGAAATCCTCTAGGATTAGAATTCATTAGAGAACCAGATTAAAAAAAGGCAAGACTATTGACAGTCTCCTCCTTAAAGTACTTGGTCAAAATTTTGCTAGTATAAATTCTGCAAAAGATTCATAAAAAGATAACTGATTTGCAGTATATAAACAGCTATTCAAATTAAAGAAAGACATGGAAGCTAAAAGCTTCCTTCTAACTGGTATTAATGAGCCGAGAGTCCTTAGGCTGCATATCCTCCTCTTCCTGTTCATTCTGAACTGTATCTTATTCCTGTCCAAGAGAGATATCATTGGATATCAGGTTGAGAAATAAGTCCCTCTGTCCATATCAAGAAAACAGGTTTTAACTTTTTAAGGATAGGCATTCTACCTCCAATGGCTGAATTTGCTCCCTTTATTGAGAACGATATTCATCACTTCATAGTGTCTTTTATTAGCCTTATCACATTCATGGGTTCTAACATAAATATAAATAAGAGAGGATCTACTATCTTTTATGAGGTCTTAAAGTCTACTTAGGGCCCTCTGAATTTGTATTGAAAGATTGAATTTGACATCAATTCTTTTAAATCTTCTCCTAATTCACAACTAGTATTATTAAATCACCTCCTAATTCACAACTAGTATTATCAAGAAAAATCTGGGACCAGAAATTGAAGACAAAGTTAAGAAATTGAGTGAGTGGACTTGTGTCCATTGTAAGAAGAAAAACCTGGGACCAGAAATTGAAGACAAAGTTAAGAAATTGAGTGAGTGTACTTGTGTCCATTGTAAGAAAGTGAAGCTGGACATGGGTAAAGATAACATAGAGAATACATAAACAGCCAAATCGCCATTAATAGACGTAAACGAGGAAAAAAGTACGCTCGTAGACTCGGGGTATGAAGGTGACGTACAACAATTCATACATGAGATGCCATGTTATATATGGAGTGGGAAATAATCGTTCACCACCTATACCTGCAATGTCTTCGATAACAAATTTATCTGTATTTCAACTTTTCAAACAATTTATTATTGCAGAAAGTAAGCCTGATAACCTTAGAACAACTGGTAACTAAAGGAAGAAATGAAGTATTTGTTAAGAGGGGGAGAGTTTCCACAATTCAAAAAAAGAAGAGTGGCAAGGTGCAACGATCTGGGCACTATCTTCGAGAGAGACTAGGCGAAATAAATAACAGAAAAAACAAAGATCATGCATGATCATGATTTACTTAAATCAGCAAAAACCCCAACAATTACATAAGCGGACTTTTAGACAGATACCAATGAATTTTATGTCTGGTTACAAATTTTTGAATTCCACTTTGCCACGCTGGTAATTTTTGAAATCGGTGTCACGCTGGTAATTTTTGAAGATTTGAAATTACTTAAATCTTTTCCAATGCTTTCTTAAGTTTTTATCTTACTTTTTAATTTTCTTTATTAAATGTTTTTACTTTATTTTATTATTTTTAAATAATTTCAAATCTTCAATAAATGTTTGATCTTTTAATTTATTTTTCAAATGATTTTTATTTTTAATATATGTATTAGTTAAATTTGAATTAGTATTCGGAGAATCCATTTCCGACCCACCATAAGCGACGACAGATCCACCGATTCCATTTCTATAACCAGCAACAGGGGCCAGGGCAAAGAACATAAGAGCTGTTTCAGTAGCATTTGTTTAAGCAATTGAGGTTTCTCCATATTCAATTTACCAGGTAAGTATTATGTTTTTAATTTTTTTAAATTTTTTTTTCTAAATAAATTGGAGTAAACTAAATTTTAGATCATTTGTATTTTGGCTGGTGAAATTTACTTGAATTGGAGAGGATTTTTTTTTGTTTAAATAGCAATTTTAGTTACTAAAATTGCAATTTTGATTGTAAAAATAGATTCTTTCCTAATATAATTTCAATAACTAAAAACTGCAATTTTAACAATTCTTACCAAATTTTAATAAAAAATTTCGCAAAAAAATTGATACAAATAATCTAGAGTTTTGCAAACTCCCTTTGGATCTTTCGGGCAAGAAGACAAAATGTACATAACTGTCTCTCCCTCCAACATTGTTTCCTAGATCGGTATGACATCTGGCATATATTTATATAATGTTCTCTTTAGGGCTAGTTTTATGGGCACTCCCTACCCCTCTCACATTCTCTGACAGAATAATCATGGTTTTACTTTTTCTAAAGCCAGCACTGCGCTAAGGGCCCCTTTATATTCATTTGCTTGTCTTCACTTTTTTTTTCCTCTACTTTTTTTAAATAGAGAAATAAATGATTTACAACCTACTATTGAGTTGATACCAGGGTTTAAGTAAAACCTCTCTTAATATCTAGATGCTCAGTCTGATTATTATGTTTCCTCAAACTTAAAGTATATCTTGACTGCGTTTTTTCCTCTGATTTAGAATTGGGGTACTCCCCATCTACGATATTATCTCTCTTTGGGAGAGAATCCGCTGGACTTAACGAGTCTTTGTATTCATCACCCTGCGCCTTACAAGACCCTACCGTTCAACTTGGCTCCTTATTGTTGTAGGGTTTATTAGGTTGGTCACACCCCTTACCCAATGAACTATTCTTACTAGGATAATTTTTTAGTTGACTGTCCGCTTTTAATCCAGAGTAGAAAAGGGTCTGATTATAATTGATACAGTTCATACCTTTTACCTGGAGAGGTTTTGGTATCATCTTCTTCTTCTCTGACTGTTTCTTGGGATTCCAACTCCTTCAACTCGACCTTGTTTGAGATGTTGTATGATTATTTAAAATGGTTCTGAGATCCTTGCATTGAATTTTCTTATGGGAGCTTACTACCATATTATTTTGCTTTTGTATGCTATTTAGCGGAGGCTTTAGGGATTTAGCGAAATGGCTGTTATTTCTTTTTCCAGACCCTCGTATCATCACCTTTAAAGAAGTATTTCCAAACATGTTCAATCTCATGGCATTTTGAACGTCTGAAAGATAATTTCCAACCATCTCAGGATTGAATGAATTTCCTATTTCCCCCAAAATATTTCTGAGTTCTATCTCCGCTAATATTTGAGCTACTCTTTGGTCCACCTTGAATTGAAATTTGTTTTAAACTCTATGAATTTTCTAAGACTACTACTGAGATACTGGAATTTCACAAGTTACTCCATAGGGAGCCGGGGCATAATTACCCATACAGGCTCCTTTCAATTTGTCTCTCGAGGATCGAAGCCAGGTTTCCAACGTTTGATATGCAACAAGGACAACCTACCATTTTTGTCCCAGAACCTTCTTTGCATCTACTTTAATTCTGAATTCAAACGCAAGCCACCGGTAGACTAGGATATTCAATGTTGGTACATAACCTAATTCCTGATACAAGTTCTTCTCTACCTGCCATTGTAGAGTATCTTATTTCCCCACTAATTTCCCTATACGAGTCCTCTGCATTAGAGATTAGACTTCTATCATCCCCTCGTCTTCCCAATTATGAATTTCACTTTCCCCTTACTCTTCCTTGTACAATTTTTATTCCTCGTTTTATCTTAAATATGTTATTCCTTTTCCTTCCTCCTACCTTTTTATTCTCCACTACCTGCAAACTCTACATGTGATAGAATACCAAACCCTCTCCCGGAACAAAAGCCCTCGCTCACAATCTAGGTTAAAACCAAAAATATGTAAACCCTATTCGTTTGTGTGACTGGTGTGCTGATTCGTCCCTTTAGCCAATGACAAGGGTGGTAATAAGGAAGGCAACTCTACGCTTCATGTTACCACGCTCTTTAGCAGATACTTTCAGTCATACCAAGACCAGTAAGTTAGAACTTAGTAGTTAATCCACGCTTCTATGCTTCTACTCTATGGAGGCGAACCTCTATCTCCAGCAAATTAATTACTTAAGAGTCAAGACCATATCTCTATTGCAGATATGGGCGCATTAATTACTTGGACCATATTCGCAATCTATCTTCCCGTAAGCAATCTATGCCATTCAACCAGTGTAGAGTAAATCGGTTGTATATGTGCGTACTTTTTAGTTAGCTGCTTTCATTATCTAAAATATATTTAACCTTGTTGTTTGCTCCACTAAGGAGACTCATGTGTCATCTTTGATGGTTGTGCCCATGCGTACAAGTACAAGTATGGTACCTTGTTATGAAGGGTGTTAACTACGATTAAAAGAGAGGGCTAATGGGTATTCGTTATCTCATTCAAAGGATAGTCTCGCGACTAATGTAACAGTCGTATCTTATTATCCTTTTCAATAAGATTTGCTTGTGTAGAATTAGTAAATAATGATTATAAACTTATTTGGTGTAATTAAAAGTATATAGAAGAAGAAATTTTAGACTGTCCACCTGGAGAATCTATTCAGGTATTTGGGGTATGTTACATATGGTATCAGAGCACATGTTACAAACACTCGGGCTTATTTGGGCACAGTCAGAGGGAACGAATATAAGTTAGTTGAACAAGCAAAAGGACTCCATCTATAAAACAGAAGCATAAAATTTCATTAATGACAAGTCGTCTTTGAATTGCAAGTAACTATGTTCTATTTGTTGAAGCATTATAATGGCATAGCATTGTCTATATGTGAGCATTGTATATGCTTCATTATTATCCTCATGATCTTTTATAGGTAAATACTAGTCAATGAATATCTCCTCATACTCTACAATTAGTTTCATTGAAGGACAAGAAACTAATCGTTAAAAACGACTGAAATAGTTAAACTATTGGAGTTAAGGCTTTATGAATTGGGGTGTTGTAAAGTCATCCTAGTTGTAAATGTTGAAAGGTAAAGTTTATATGCTAAAGTGAGGAACTCTGCTAAATCCGTTCACTTGGTAGTTCAATTAAAAATGTTTATTACCTTTTTCTACGTTCCTTGTTATTCTTTAGAGTGTATACCTCTTAGTTTCAACAATCATTTTATTTGAGTGAATATGGTTGATACAATTTGTTGACTTTATATAACTAATAGAATTTGATTGACCCAATCGTCAGGATTACCAAAGATGAGATTCAGATGGATAATCTAAGCAATTACTTGGATCTGTTAGAAGGTCCATTAAGTTTTGATTAAAAGAGTATAATTGGTAGGAGTCTCCTTGTCTCATTCTGATATGTGATTGTATAGAATAAGCGATTATAAAGCTAATGTGTGACATTGGAACATGCTTGTACCCTTGCTTGTCAATTCAACAAAAGGATAATGGTTATAATTACTTAAAAGGTATACATTTGTATTCTAAGTAGTTCATAGGATGCTTATGATTAAAATGCATGATTTTGTTTTATATATTTTTTATTCCAGTGATCCTTGCTATGGATGTTAAGATACTTTGAGTGTTTTTTATAAAAGTTATACGTTAATGTGATCGAGATTTATGAGATAGAGGTATATGTTATATGCATGGATACCTTGACAATCTATTTCATTTTGATATATGGATTTCCTGAGATATTGAGTGTAATATTAATGTGTTATTACAAGTAAACTTGTACCTTGGCATATGAACGTCATATAAAAAGGAGATATGCGGTCACCCTTATTAAGATGGTCAATATCCTTTGGAACTTGTTGAAAGACAAGAGCGTAATATATGCATGGTAAGCATATGGTAAGAATCTGAATAAAGATTAAGGACTCATGAACATATATATTAAAGCATGAGTAAGAAAACATGTGAACCTATTTGATGTTATTTTGTTGCATGTTGTAATTATCAAATATGTAAGAAACAATAAATGATTGATGTTTAAAGAACTTTTTCTGGACTCAAGCAGGAGGCTGGATGGAAAAACAATTCTTGGACTCAAGTATGAAGGCTTGAGGGGAAAATAACCTTTTCTCTGAGTGAACACTAAGTGGCAAAATCGAGGATCCAACTCTACTTTTCTAAAGTAACTTTTGTAAAGACTCAATCAAGCAGGAGGCTGGGTGGAAAAGAAATTTCTGGACTCAAACGAAGAGAGGCTTGAGGAGAATTGTGAGAGTGTGATATCAATGATAAGACCTAGGCATAAAGTTTGACATTTGGAAGACAAGACGCTGTTTGATGTTTTTGAAGAGAAAACTTTTCACTAGCAATCAAAAAGGAGAGTAACCTCAAAGTTTAGCTCGTAAGTCCAATTAGTGACATAACTCGGGAGAGACTCTTCCTTTTGATTGCTAGTAAAAAGTTTTCCCCTCAAAAACATCAAACAATGTCCTGTCTTCCAGATGTCAAACTTTGTGCCTAGGTCTTGCCATTGATATCACATACTCTCTCACAATTCCCCTCAAGCCTTTTCGCTTGACTCCAGGAAAACTTACTTTAGCAAAGTAGAGCTGGAACCTCAATTTTGCCACTTGTTGTTCACTAAGAGAAAATGTTTTTTTTCTCTTCAAGCCTTCATGCTTGAGTTCAGGAATTTCTTTTCCACCGAGCCTCTTGCTTGAGTCTAGGAAAAGTTTTTTTAAACATCAATCATTTATTGTTTCTTGCATATTTGATAATTACAACATGCAACAAAATAACATCAAATAGGTTCACCTGTTTTCTTGCTCATGCTTTAATATATCTGTTCATGAGTCCTTGATGTCTATTCAGATTCTTACCATATGCTAACCATGCATAATATATTACGCTCTTGTCTTTTAATAAGTTCCAAAGAATATTGACCATCTTTATAAGGGTGACCGCATATTTACTTTTTATATGACGTTCATATGCCAAGGTACATGTTTACTTCTAATAACACATATCAATATTACACAATATCTCAGGAAATACATATATCAAAATGAAATAGATTGTCAAGGTATCCATGCATATAACGTATACCTCTATCTCATAAATCTCGATCACATTAAAGTATAACTTTTATAAAAACCACTCAAAGTATCCTAACATCTATAGTTAGGATCACTGGAATAAAAAATATATAAAACGAAATCATGTATTTTCATCATAAGCATCCTATGAACTGCTTAGAATACACATGTATACTTTTTAAGTAATTATAACCATTATCCTTTTGTTGACTTCACGAGCAAGGGGGTACGTTATTACCCAAAACTGGCATGCGTGTGTTGAAGTCCAAAAGGTAAGCACACCAGCTCGATGACAACTCTCTCGAGAGAAGCCAATGTCACCACACTCCTCTCTCCTCGCTTTAGGTTGGCTCTTCTCCAACTCTAGGGGGGCTTCCCTAAGGTAGGATCGCTAAGGCAGGTGCAACGAAGGGCAAGGTGAACTGAAGAGGCTGCCTTAGAGAAACAGTTGTAACAAAAAAAGAAAATGTATTTTGATTGAGTGATGGGAAGGAAGGGAGGATCAGTCCTCGAGGGAAGACCAGTGTCAGTACCAGAAGGGAGAATGGAGTCAAAAGAGGACTCAATGAGGCCTTGCGTTTCACACAAGTGAGATTAAACTAGTACGTTCCATAATCAAAGACAAGGAGAATGTAAGTATAACTGGCTACTGTCTATTGCTCCTAAGATCTTTTGAAAACACAACGTCAACAAACAACTTGACAACTGCAAATGTTTGCCCGATGAACTAGAATATAGCCTTATATGCTAGATTTACTCTATAGCTTATAAACAAACCCGCAACCATGAAAGAGATGCCCAATATGTATCCAAAAACCCCAGATGATTTTTCTATTCAGCTTGATGGGAAAAATCTTCCCAACTTTTTTCCATGTATACAATTAAGGAGGTTGGCCTCTTTACAACTGAAAAAGAGAAAAAGTGGAAAACGATCTAGATCCACTTTTTCCTCTTTAACTAAAAGTAACTACCACTTTGTTAAAAAGAAATCTAATCTAACTATATGTTTCTTCCTCCAAAAAAGGCGGACAAAATCGTGGGACTAGCCCAGCTGCTACATGTTAAAGTAAATCCAGATGCCCATGAATGTAGTCGAATCCACTTTGAACACAAGCCGATATCTCCAAATGGTTACCTCTTGAAGATCAGAACGCTGAAACTCCTGCTGCCCACGACTTGACTGTCAGAGGAGAATGCGGGCCGGAGCCAAGCTCCACTCTTTGCCTATCAAAATAAAATAACACTGTCAAGAAAAAACCGTGTTTTAACGTGAGGATACCCGAACACCGGTTTCCACTTGGCATTCGGTTATCAATGCGATTGTCTTCTAAACGCCAAGTTTCCACGACTTGACTGCCAATCAACATGTCATCTCGCTGCAACTTAAGTCCCTGTGTTGAGTTTGATAACGGAGTGTGTGATGTTTCGCATTTCTACCCAGCAACGATACAAACAATTTCAGCATTGATGAGTCTGCGCTCCATGATTTAGACATATTTCATGCATCTGGTTGCTGAAAATAATTGCTCCATGACTCGACATCAAAATAATTGTGGGTTGCTTCGAACTTCATGCTACAACGCTATCTCCAAAAACCACTGCTAGATACTAGACAAGGAGTCGACCATCAATGAATATCGACTGCCAATATCTGTAAAAAAATGTGATTTCAAATCGCGGATCTCTCCCAGCAGTTAACCATTGTATGGTGTAATTGATGATGTAATAATTTGACGACAAAAAGAAAGTGGGTCCATTCCACGTAAAGAAGAATGCCGAGTTCAGACTCAGTCTTACGGCTGCCAGCTTGAGAAGATGACCGACAATCAACAAAATCCAATCTCTGCCTGATCCTGTGAATAAAATGCTGCGCACATGGCTCCACGCAGTGACATAGATATCCCTAATCAACTGTAGACAAAATCCTTGTAATCAGCTGCCAATGATAAATATGGAATTGGAATTACCAGTTGTGGTCGGCGTGACACAAACCCAAATGGTCGAATGACCGCAAAAGAGTCATGCAACGCGCGTTTTCCTGGTAATCAATTGTCAATCAACTGATGTTTATCGTGGTCCACATAGGAGTTTTAACTGAAGGTAAAAAACGATCGCCAGACGACACGGGATCTGCTTCGGAACTCCATCCTGAAATGGCTTCTCCATATAATATATAATTGGTGACTACGACCTCCTGTTTGAGAAATGACTTGAGTGGCTGCCAAAACTTTCAACCGTTTGCATGAAAAAACTCTTCCGTAGATCAGCTGCTAAATGGCTTGAGGATTTCTAGAGGCCATGATTTTAATAAAAAATCAACTCTCGGCTTTGTCATCAGTTATCCTTTCGACTGTCAAAGGATCAAATTCCTTTTTGTATTCAGCTGTCGTGTGATACATGAGTTTCCATGAGTTGATTCGATGGCCATTGAATCAGGCCTCATTTCTCTATGTATAAGACTTGACTACTGTTGACTGAAACCTCACTTATAGACATAAATTCAACACTTTATGACCCCTCGTGTTGCTGGAAGCCTGATTTATCTCTGGATACTTTTCTGCTCTTCTTCACCGCAGCCTTGGTTAAGGAATGCTTTAACTGTTTAAAATGCAAATGCATTTGGAGGGGTAACATGTAGCAGTACACCACCTTTCAGAAACTGTGAGAGATGTCGAGACGATCAACTATTAGGGTCTTGTGGCTTTCGATGTGTTTGATGACCACCAGTTATGTCATATGCTGAACCCGTGTCTTCCACCAATACTGCTCAGAAAATGTGAACATTTGCCTCACTTCTCCACCAAAGGATCTCACTGTCCGAATTGCTGAAAATGTTTCAGCCGTACAATTAGAAATGTGTGCTTGAGCCTGCCCATGTGATTTGAAGATAGGTACTGATATTTGTTCCAGAACTGGATGTGCTAAATCTTCATCAATGTAGAACGCTACCTTCAAAAACCCTACGTGAAATATTTGTATTGCATCCTGTCAGCAGTAAAGGCAGATTAGTGACGATGTGCTTTTAACAACCTCTGGGAAACACATTACCATTTGGGTTTGGGTGGTAACAGGGTACAAGTGTGTTCCAATGTCACACATTAGTTTTATAATCACTTATCCTATACAATCACATACCAGAATGAGACAAGGAGACTCCTACCAATTATTCTCCTTTAATCAAAACTTAATGAATCTTCTAACAGATCCAAGTAATTGCTTAGATTATCCATCTGAATCTCATCTTTGGTAATTCTGACGATTGGGTCAATCAAATTCTATTAGTTATATAAAGTCAACAAATTGTATCAACCGTATTCATTCAAATAAAATGATTGTTGAAACTGAAAGGTATCCACTCTCAAGAATAACAAAGAACGTAGAGAAAGGTAATAAACATTTTAAATTGAACTACCGAGTCAATAGATTTAGGAGAATTCATCAGTTTAGCATATAAACTTTACCTTTCAACATTTACATCTATGATGACTTTACAAGAACCTAATTCATAAAGCCTTAATTCCAATCGTCTAACTATTTCAATCGTTTTTAACGATTACTTTCTTGTCCTTCAATGAAACTAATTGTAGAGTATGAAGAGATATTCATTGACTAGTATTTACCCATAAAAGATCATTCAGATATATAATGAAACATATGCAATGCTCACATATAGACAATGCTATGCCATTATAATGTTTCAACAAATGGAACATACTTACTTGCAATTCAAAGACGACTTGTCGGTAATGAAATTTTATGCTTGCGTTTTATAGATGGAGTCCTTTTGTTTGTTTAACTAAATTATATTCGTTCCCTCCGACTGAGCCCAAATAAGCATGAGTGTTTGTAACCTGTGTTCTGATACCATATGTAACATACCCCAAATACCTGAATCGATTCTCTAGGCGGGCAATGTAAAATTTCTTCTTCTATATACTTTTAATTTACACCAAATAAGTTTACAATCATTATTTACTAGTTCTACACAAACAAATCTTATTGAAAAGTATAATAAGATACAACCGTTACATTAGTCGCGAGACTATCTTTTGAATGAGATAGCGAATACACATTAGTCTTGTCTTTTAATCGTAGTTAATACCGTTCATAACAAGGTACCATACTTGTACTTGTACTCCTAGGCGCAACCATTGGAGATGACACACGAGTCTCCTGAGTGGAGCAAACAACAAGGTTAGATATGCTTTAGATGATGAAAGCAGCTAACTAAAAAGTATGAACATATACAGCGAATTTACTCTACACTGATTGAATGGTATACCTAATATTTCAATGGTTTACTCGAGTATGAAAAGTGAAGCTGGACATATGCAAAGACAACATAGAGTATACATAAACAGCCAAATTGCTATTAATAGACGAAAACGAGGAAAAAAAACTCTCGTAAATTCGGGGTGGGGTATGAAGGTGCTGTAGAACAATTCATACGTGGGATGCCATGTTATATATGGAGTGAGAAATAATCCTTCACGACTTATACCTGCAATGTCTTCTATAACAGATGTATCTGTATTTCAACTTCTCAAACAATATTATTTTTGTAGAAACTTATAACTTTAGAACAATTGGTAGCTACAACAAGAAATGAAGTATTTTATTAGAAGGGAAGAGTTTCCATGATTAAAAAGAAGAGCTGCAGGGCGTAACGCTCTCGGCACTGGCTGGCTTGGAGAGAGACTCGGTGAAATATAGACATGAAAGAAAAAAGAAAAGAAAAAAAAACACATAAAAACAGAGATCAGGGATGATGATGATTAACATGAGTAAAAGAACTAAATGCAAATAACCCAAACAATTACACAAGTGGACTCGTACAGATTTCAATGGATTTGACTCTGAGAAATAGACATGAAAGATAAAAAAAAGGAAGAAAAAACACATAAAAACAGAGATCATGCATAATGATGATTAACATGAGTAAAAAAAACTAAATGCAGAAAACCCCAACAATTACACAAGTGGACTCAGACAGATTCCAATGGATTTCATGTCTGGTTATAAATTTTTGAATTGCACTTTGCCATGCTGGTAATCTTTGAAATAGGTGTCACGCTCACATTACCTAATTTTTTTCCCAATGCTTTCTTAAGTTTTTATCGTACTTTTTTAATATTCTTTATTAAATGTTTTTGCTTTTATCTTATTTTTTTTAAAAATAATTTAAATGTTGTTTCTTTTAATTTATTTTTCAAATGAATTTTAATGTAAGTATTACTTAAATTTGAATTAGTTGTATGATATGAAAATTAAACGCTTATGTTAATAAAATCTATTTTTAATTATGTTTTATAAATGTTATAAAGTTAAACTGCAGTTTTTTTAACCAAGATGCCAGCTTAAAACAATGCGTTTTTAACACTGGATGAGTTTTAAAACTCAAATTAATGAACTAATAATTAAGTAGTAATTAATGAACGATTAATTAAGTAGTATGCTTTTAGTTGCGGTTGATTTACATAATTTATATCTTCATTTCTGTAAGTGCGGGGATGGGAGAGTAATGTATTATTATGAAGAGAATAATGATGCCAGGTAAGAAGTGTTTTAAAAGGTTATGCAGCGGATTTGGACATCATTTTTCTTTGATATATATATATATATATAAAATATAAAATTATGAAATAATTATTAATTTTTAATATCTAAAAATAGTTTTTATCAACATTCTCAAAATATAATGCAAATTATGTAAATTATTCCAAAGCACTTTTTCTTGTCTTTACAAACATGAGATCAACTATAGACCTATAGACCAATAAATAAAAGAGTTAAAATATATCTAATTTATAATCCTTTGATATTCCCTTGATGTTAACTTTCAGGTTTAATGGGACATGGAAAAATTGAAAGCTTCTTGCCATAAATTTCTACCCGTTAAAACCAAATATACCTGGCGCCTTTATCACAAGAAATTAAGATTTTGATATAATGATGAGGTGTAAATCAACGTTTCGTTTCATTGTAAGCTTGCTATGTGCTTGATATACATAACTTACTAAAAACTTGTTAAAAGAGCATCCAACTTTAGTTTTTAGATTAATTGTATCACTACACTCAAACCAAAAAATGACAGTGAGTGCAAAGTCTTTGCAGCATTATTTATTTGCTTGCAAAATAGTCATATTAAAAGAAATGTCATTTTTCCACTTATAATACCTTTACAGGGAAGATTCTTAAAAAAATAGAAATGTTAGCGACGTTGCTTTTTGATCTTTCAATGCCGACTCTTTAATGCTGGCACTTCCTATCATTGTGAAGCAGAATTCACCAAATGTTGGAGAAATTTTATTTTTATAATATTTTATTTTTTTATAAAACTTTTCAACTATGAGTACATCTATTTTTTGAATAAAAAAAATGACTTTGAGTGCTTATTTATAGGCAAAAATATATCACTTTCTTTATGCTAATGAAAAAAATGTCATTATTCCACTCTTAAGTACATTACTTTTTTGAATCAAACCAAAAAATGTCTCCAAGTGCAAAGTCTAGCATTCTTTATAGGTAAAATATATCACTTTCTTTATGCCAATGAAAGAAATGTCATTATTCCACTCCTAATCTTTTCACAAGGAGGATTTTAAAAATAAAAATAAAAGCTTCATTATAATAAGGAAACGTATTATTTATAGTAAAAACTTTTTAACCAGGTATGTTACTTTTTTTTAATTAAATATATTGATTAGATTTTGATCATTTTTTTTATACCAGTATTTTTTTTATGACACAAATGAATAATTAAGTGGATAGGCGTTTTTATTTGGGATTTAGGGGTGGATTAAGGCCTATACTTTTCCAGGATTGCATGAGGATGAGACAAGTGTGTTGTCGAGATTGCATAGATAACAGACAGTTTGAATACTGTTGGGTTTCCCAAGTAGAAGAAGTACAAAAATCAATTATTCTGTCTTATAAAACAAATATATCTACTAGGGCAGAGGAGCCAACAATAGAGCATTTATTTTACCCCTTTTTGTGTAACTTAATTCTTGGTGTTCTTTAGCTCTGTTTTCCTCCAAATTTTTATCACATATACTTTGGCATGCTCTCTATCTAACCATATTGGTGTTGAGGTGTGACCAATCCAAATGGATGCAATGTCAGCCACAAAGTTCCAAGTTGTCTAGTCCTAATGTCACCATAGTGTATACAGAAGGAGTGCCCACCGTCTATTCTATGCCCACTGGGCTAAGAAACTATTGACAATTACTTGTATATACATAAGTACTTTTACCCACCGTCTATTCTATGCCCCGTGGGCTAAGAAACTATTGACAATTACTTGTATATACATAAGTACTTCTATAAGTCATATATAGTAGTTTTTATAAACCACGTATGGTTAGTATTTCTAATTCAAAAATTAAGGTTAGCCAACACCATTTCTATCTCCATTACTTGAGGTTAGTCAACACTTTCTATCTACACTACTGGTACCCCGCTCTACTTCTAGATCCTCTTGTTGGACATTGGGTTTAGTGCTCACCGTGACTTTTGTGACATGGACTAATCTCCTCCTGAGATCCTAACTTTGGTGATTGTGGCGGAGATTAACTCCTGTGGGTTTTGGTCTAATGACAATCGTGAGTCCAACACATGGTATTAAAGCAACAGGTCAAGGGTTCTATACTCACCTGACTCGCGTTGGGGGGAGTTTGCTAGACATTGGGTTCAGTACTCACCGTGAGTTTCGTGACATGGACTAATCGCCTCCCAAGTTCCTAACTCTCGCGATTGTGGCAGAGATTAACACCTACGAATTTTGGTCTCACGGCACCGTCTATTCTATACGTCCCGTGGGCTAAGAAACTATTGACAATTACTTGTATATACTTTAAGTACTTTTATAAGCCATATATAGTAGTTTTTATAAACCACGTATGGTTAGTATTTCTAATTCAAAAATTAAGGTTAGCCAACACCATTTCTATCTCCACTACTTGAGGTTAGTCAACACTTTCTATCTACACTACTGGTACCCCGCTCTACTTCTAGATCCTCTTGTTGGACATTGGGTTTAGTGCTCACAGTGAGTTTCGTGACATGGACTAATCTCCTCTTGAGATCCTAACTTTGGCGATTGTGGCGGAGATTAACTCCTATGGGTTTTGGTCTAACGACAATCGTGTGTCCAACAAATGGTATCAGAGCAACAGGTCAAGGGTTCAACACTCACCCGACTCGCGTTGGGGGGAGTTTGTTAGACATTGGGTTTAGTGTTCACTGTGAGTTTTGTGACATGGACTAATCGCCTCCCGAGTTCCTAACTCTCGCGATTGTGGTGGAGATTAACACCTACGAATTTTGGTCTCACGACAACGACAATCATGAGTCTAACACATCTTTCCCTAAATTGAACTTAATCATGCAAAAGTTTTTTCTACCTAGAATCTTTGTTCTTAAAAGTCTGATTTTCTATGCCTCTGCTAAGCATATTAATGATCAAAACACAAGCTTACGGAGAACTATTATATACAGAGGCATACAATTTTATAATTTTATAGTTCAAAAGACTATTCTTTGGTGCTCAGGTTAATTCTTTCCTTAGGGAGTCTCTCATTCCACCTTTGAAAGGATCAATAGCGGGGGCTCATGCCGATTCCCAACATCAATTAACAAGCTTGACGATTCACCAAATTCAAAAGTCGATTGAATCCTACCCACCTCAGACTTACTAATCTGTGCATGGAACATAAATGTTTGTGCTTCTAGATTGGCTACCATTTTCGCTAACCTTGCATTTTTCTCCTTTTCACGCTCCAGTTCCTTAGCACTCTTGCTCTCTTCTTCTTGGTAGTCTCTAATTCCTGGTTGTGTTCATCTTCATCTTGGCCCATGTGAATTTGCATCTCCTTCAGAGCATCCCCATAGTCACAGATGACTCTTCGTAAGGTGCTATCTGTTCTGTTGCTATCTTCCTCTATTATGTATAGACCTTCCTTGTAGTGCACCCCCTACCTTGGCATCTTGCTAATTTCCTTTCTCTCAAATGTTAAGAACCCAAAATAACATGTCCTCTAGGCACAAGTTCTAATTTTTCTGTTTACATGTAGGAAATTGGGAATGAATGAATACTGAGATGAAGCCGATTAAATTCCTATCCCTGAATGAGGGATGACGGCATCATCACTTCACTAGCATTCGTCTGCTTCTTGCTAATTCCCTTGTGTTGGCAGTTCGAGCACCCCGATCTACCTCAACCCACATTCATTTCTTCTGTGCTAGGCGTTAATTCTTTCAGGATTTTCGATCATCATATGATGCAGGAGATTGCTAAATTCACATCCCTAATTTTCAGCATGCATTCATAGCCTCCCACACATCCCCATCATATCAAACTATATGTTAAGGAATGGGTTTTTGAGTGACAAGTTCATTGTCCACATTAATGGTGCATTTGAGAAGAGTTGTTGCCATGTCAGCAACTTCATTTATTTCTCGCTTAATATGTATAAATTGAAGGTTCAGATCAATTTCAATCTCTCGTCTTGCTTAGGTTGATGTGCGTTTAAGATGTCGGGGTTTGTACCATGGTTCATAATGCCTGGCGATTAGTACTGAGTCTCCAATAGCTAAAGCATAATATATCCCATTACGCAAAATTTTGCAACCTTGGAGTAGTGCCAAAGCTTTTACTTGGTTATTAGTTTTTATTCGAAAACCCATGCATATTGCTTGGTTAGTTGTCCTTTCCTGATTATTAGTTTTTAATCCAAGACTCCATGCATATCACTTGGTCCTTCTAGTATGAAGATCACCCCAACCCCCTTTCACTTGCCACGTTTGGATTGCCTTTAGAAGCATTGTCGAAATGTAGGCAGTGTTTATTTTGTGCTCGCCGCGAATCTTCAAACTCCTCCTTTAATAATTTAAGTTGCCAACTTGGCCTTGAGGATGGCCGTTGGAAAGGAGGCATTAATGGAGAAGGACTTGCCCCACCCAACCATTCCTTCTCCTTTGCTGAGAGGTTATGATTTGTCACTTCAGGCAGTTGCGAAATGCTTTTTTTTACCAAATTCTTGACTTGTGCAGTGGTTTTTCTTGGAGGGATGAAGGTGTTTTGGAAAATACACAAGTTTTGTGCAAGCTAGATTTTATAGAAGATGAATTATGGAAGAGTCAACTATGCTTGCTTGAGGATGGGCTTGGTCTTAAATCTCCTTTCAGAATTCGAGGCCCATGTTGAGAACACTCCCTTTAGGGATGAAAGCCTTAGATTGCCAAACTCAATTTGGCCCAAAACAATGGTCCAAACCTGCTTTGCATATTCACATTTAAGTAAAAGATGTTCTGATGTTTTTTCTTCTTGTTGATACATGAGGCATCTAGTTGGGCCCTATATTCCTCTATTTTTGAGGTTTTCTCTTGTAAGAATTTGTCCATATGACCAACCAACAAAAAAAATCGATCTTCGCATGGCCTAATGTGTTCCGGATCTTTTTCCACATTCAAGAACGAGGTAGTGTTGCATCATTTGACGATAGTTCTTCATATCCTAGTGAAACTGAATATTGGCCTTTGCTTCCCCAATATCGCCGGTCTTTCTTTATGATATTCATTGTGGCTGCCCCTAAAAGTATTTGTTAAGTCCAGAGTATTGATCTTGCAATTCCAAACGCATATTGATCTCTCTCCATACTAGCGAGTTTTTAGATTGTGGGTCTCATCTACTGATATCCTTTAATTGAAAGAGACCCTACGAGTCAAGCCAAGCTTTCAGGAGAGCTATATTAGGTTGATGGAGAAGGGCGGCTTTGTTCAAGATTTTGTCTTTCCAAATATAAATGTGCTTTCCATTGTTTGGCACCCAACTTCGAGAAGAATTCCCATGATGTTCAACAAACTTTCCATATGTGGGAGTGTTCCTCCATTTTTTTGCTTCTTGTCCAGGCATTGAATGCTTCTTGTCTATGCATTATAGTCCTTGTCTTCTCAGATATTTACTTCTCAGCACTTGTTGAACCCAACCCTTTCTGTGTTCTAGGATTCTCCAAAAAAAATTATGCTTCTTGTCCAGGCATTATAGTCCTCGTCTTCTTAGATATTTACTTCTCAACACCTATTGGACCCAATCCGTTTTGTGTTCTAGGATTCTCCAAATTTTTTTTTGCTCCAAGGGCCATATTGGTTAGAGTTGGGTCCCTAGTTTGAAGCCCGCTTGTGTCGATGGGCTACTTGAGGATGATCCAACTAACCAACTGGCATTTCTTTTCATTGCTTTTCCCTCTCTAAAGATATTCTTGAAGAAGCTTATTTATTTTGGCGAGGACGTCCTTTAGCGCTAATGATATTGTGCTTTGGAAGATTGGGAGAGCCGAAAGAACTGCTTTAATTAGAACAATATTCTTTGCTTGGTTTATTCAGATTGTTCCCCAATTTTGTGTCGCCCGTTTAAGTTTTGCAAGCAGCGGATCCCACACTCTGGTTGTGGGGCAAGCAAAAAAGACTAGGAGTCTTGAAATCCTTCCATTTCATGGAGGCATGAATTCCGAGTTTTCAATAAATGGCCGCAACGATGTTCTTTGAAACATTCAATGTGTATATGTGGTTTAAAACTTCTTGATTTTCCTCTTAAAGCACTACATAAGGATGGAAGGATGTCTTCAAATCAATGTGCCACAATGGTAGAAGCGCCAACCAATAAGATGGTGTCATCCATAATCTGAGAATGATGGATTTTCTTTACACTCGAGGCTATGTTGATTCTTGAAATGTTCCCCATCCTCCTTTCTTCTTCAAGCTTGTGACTTAGCACAACTGCTAGAGTGATGTACACAAATGGAGACAACGAGCATCCTTGCCTTAGACCTCCTCTTAATTGAAAGAAGTCTTTCGACCTACCATTGACTAAGGGGGCCACCCATGGGCTTCCTATACAAGTTTTGATCCAAGTGATAAATTTGGAGTCAAAACCAAAGGCTTGCATTACCTTGAAGGTGAATGCATGATTCACTCTATAAAAGACATTAGCCATGTCAATTTTAATTGCCATTCTTTTATCTTTTCTTCTTTTGTCAGAGTGTATTACTTGGACTAATATAACATTTTATGTAAACAACCTCTTTTCTATGAATCCACCATGTTTATCAAAGATTATTCTTGGGATGATCTTTTTCATTCTGTTGGTTAGAATTTTGGTTATTATTGTACAGGTCTTATAGAGCGAGATGAGCTTGAATATTTCAAGGGATGAAGGGGAGTTTTCCTTGGGGACCATAGCTAGAAATGATGGATTGCTTCCCTCGCCAAGCTTTTAAACTTGGACTGCTTTATCATTTTGTTCAGGTCTACTTTGATTATATTTCAGCACACTTGATAGAAATGGAGGGAGAATTCGTCTAGCCCTAGAGCTTGATTCGGCTTCGAGTCCCAAATAGCTTGAATATTTTTTTTCCAGATATTCTCTAGAGCAATTATGAGTTATCTTCCTCTGATATCAATTGCGAGATATGCGATAGGAACTCAACTCTTCTCTCACGGGGCAAGAACCCCTCTCTGTGTTAAGATTTCATATGCTAGACTAGATTCATTAGTGTTCAATTCAAATATCATAGCAACAACATATCCAAAATCATTGATAGAAACACAATCACAAGATAGACACAATATTTATCTTTGGAAACCCTCAATGGGAAGAAAACCCAACAAAGCTTCCACTGTATAAGACGTATAAAAGACAACCCCAAAAATAGGTGTTCTCCTCCTTCCGTTCTGTCTCTCTCTCTCTCCTATGTACTACTCAAGTGAGTGAGTCTGTGTTCAAATAAGAACCACAACTCCTCTATTTATACACATTGATCCAACTGACTTTTACCCTAATCAAGTCGGCCCACTAAACTGTTTGGGTCGACTTCACCTAGGAAGACTCAAAATAGTATATTATATTATTCATTAGGGTACTAATGACCCGACTTACAATGCAGGATTTACTTCATGACTCTATGATGACCAGATACAATAGTAACACCCTGCCAGAGGAATAATAACATCTCCCTTGGGTTACATCAGTAAAATACATTTAGAATATCCTTTGAAGTTACAATATTTCAACAGTCCCCCTTAACGAGAAGGTTATTCTACTGACAACATCATCATAGACTATAGGAGAACATATAGACAATATTTTCAACAGTACATCGAGGTAATACATCTATACGTCATAGGAAGTTTTCAACAGTCAGTGACTGGAACGGTTACTCTTCATCTTCTGCATCACATGATCACTTGATCCTTTTGTAGCAACGCTTCGATTTTTCGATCCTTCATAGCACTTTGATCTTCTTGATCCTTTGCAGTACTTTGATCCTTTGCAGCAACAGTTTGATCTTTTTGATCCTTTGCAGCAGCACTTTGATCTTCTTGATCCTTTGCAGCAACACTTCGATCTCCTACAACAACCTTCCGATCTTCTCGATCCCTTGTAGCAACACTTCGATCATTTCGATCCTTTGCAACCACACTTCGATCTACTTGATCCTTTGTCGCCACGCTACCTGCAGTACACATGATCTATTTGCGGGATGATCAATCCCGATCACTTTAGAACATAAGTCCAAGGACGATGCAATCTTGCATTAGCATGATCCATGAAATCGATCAGCTGAATCGTCTACAACTAAATGTAGATCTCGACCGCACCCAGTGTCGGCCCTATCGTCTGTGAGGACTCATCGTAGACCATCCATACCACACAGGTTAGGAACACTTCCAAGTGAGTGTTATACTATGGTATCTACACTTACATGTAGGCATACTCTTCCAAGCAAGAGTATTGTCTGTAGAGCAGATCTCGACCACATACAAAATGTCGGCCCATCGTAAAACATCCATACCACACAGGTTACGACCACTCCCAAGTGAGTGTTATACTATGACGTCCGTGAGGACTCATCATAGAGCATCCATACCACTGAGGTTAGGACCACTCCTAAGCGAGTGTTATTCTATGGCATCTACATATGAATGTAGGCATACTCTCCATACAAGAGTATAGTCTGCAAAGCAGATCTCGACTGCATACAAAATGTCAGTACTGTCATAGAGCATCCTTACCACTGAGGTTAGGACCACTTCTGAGTGAGTGTTATTCTACGACATCCGCAAATGAATGTGGGTACTCTCCATGCGAGAGTCACATCTGCAGGGCCATCCTTAGTAATGACCACTCTCATGAACAGAGTGTTATACCTGCCATCCTCAAGAGAGGATACTATTGTACACAAGTAAATGTCAGACCTTCACTATCATCCATCATCGATGTCAATCTCACCATTCTCCCCATTTCCTGGAAAGTTTCGTATTATCAACCTGCTCCCCATTTGTCCGAGGAGGGTTCATGTCTTCGACCTATTCTTCCTTTTCGAGGAAAGTCTATAGCTTCAACTTGTGCCTCCTTTTTCGAAGAATGTCCATATCTTCATCATCTGTAGTCCCATCATTGTTTCTCCTCGAGAGGAAAGTCTTTTCGAACTACACCAAGCTTGTCACGGAAATATTGAAACTTCACTCGAGATAGAGGCTTGGTCAGTACATCAACAACTTTCTCATCGGTATTCACATACTGGAGCTTGATAGCTCCTTTTTGTACCATATCCCTTATGTAAAAATATCGGATTTTTATGTGCTTCGATTTGTCGTGGAACACCGGATTCTGTCGTCTTTATACAACTCTGGTTGTCATAGAGAATTACTGTGGTGTCCAACTCCATGTCAAATAATCTTGACATCAACTTCCGAAGCCATATCGCTTCACAACAAGCGGAGCAAGCTGCAATGTACTCTGCTTCAGCTGTATTGAGAGCAAGATTGGATTGTTTCTTACTAAACCATGAGATCATGGCAAATCCCAGACAATGACTTCCACCTGAGGTGCTCTTCTTGTTTGCGACACTTCCTGCCCAATCTGAATCCGTATATCCATACAATTTGTAGTCATGATCTCTCCCATAGTAAAGTCCCAAATCAATCGTACCTTTTAGGTGCTTTATCACATGCTTTGCAGCTATGAGGTGAACCCGTCTAGGTTTAACTATATGCTGACTCAAGGTGTTCACAACAAAGCATATATCTGGCCTTGTGTTCGTCTGATACATTAATGACCCAATAATCTGTCTATAGTGAGTCATGTCCACTAACTCTGATGTCTCATCAGACAACAACTTCAGGTTGGTGTCCATGGGTGTGGCCATGGCTTTACAATCCAACATATCAAATCTTTTCAAGATTTCTACTGTATACTTTCCTTGGCTCAGAAAGATTCCTTCTGGGCTCTACCACACTTCTAGCCCTAGGAAATAATGCATTAATCCAAGATCTTTCATCTCGAATTCTTCCGCTACCTTCTTCTTGCAATCCTTAATCTGTTTCTCATTTCTAGTAAGAAATAGATCATCCACACACAACAATAATATGACTGGTTCATCATCCATAATCTTCATATAAATATTAGGATAAGCTTTACTCTTGGTAAAGCCCATGCTTGGCAATAAGTTATCTATTCTGCCATACCAAGCTCTAGGAGCTTGCTTTAGTCCATACAAAGCCTTTTTCAACTTGCTTACATGAGTTGCTTTGTCTTCGACTTTAAATCCTTGTGGCTGCTTGATGTAAACCTCTTCCTCAATCACACCATTAACGAAAGTTGTCTTTACATCCATCTGGTGTAAGTCCCACTTCATCATGGAGGCAAGTGCCATGATAGTTTTGATGGAAGTGTACCTTGATACTGGAGCAACTATCTCTTCATAATCGATCCCCTCATTCTGAGAGAATCCTCTAGCCACAAATCATGCTTTGTACTTTTCAGTATTCCATCAGCAGCATATTTTATCTTGTAGATCCATTTATAAGATACCACACTTTTGTTTTCTGGTTTGGGAACAATATCCCAAACATCATTCTTCATGATCGATTGGTATTCTTCCGTCATTCCTTCAACCCATTCTTTCTTCTGTGCAGCTTCCTCATAGCTGGTGGGTTTTTTATCTACGAGGTCACACATCAAAGCTACATCACTGGAATGTGGCTTTGATCTTTTGTTGGTTCTTGTGGAGCCTTCTGGCACTCCATATTTTTCTGCTTGTATGATTTCTCTTACCCAAACAGGTTTTCTCTTTCGAGAGATATCCATAGTAGAGGGATCCTGAGGTTCTAGCATGTCATGATCTTCCGATGCTACTATTTTAGGAGATGGTTAAGCTTCTATCCTTCTAGGAGATACATCCTCTTCATGTACTTCTTCAAGCTGACACCTTATAGACTTCTTAAGAGCTGTCTCTTCATCAAATGTTACTTCCCTACTAATCTTAATATGATGGAATCTTGAAGGCTTTGGAGACTTCACAATATCTTACAAATATTCCCTTCTTTCCAGAAGGATCCAGTTTGGTTCTCTTCTCTTTCCGAATATGTACATATACTAGGCAGTCAAATATCTTGAGATGGCTTACTTCATGTTTCTTTCTGGTATACATCTCTTCAGGAGTCTTGAATCCAAGAGCACTGTGAGATAATCTATTCTGCACATATACGGTTGTTCTTGCTGCTTCAGCCCATAGGTGCATAGGAGGTCTTTGTCATGCATCATGGTCTTCACTCCTTCCATGATAGTTCTATTCTTTCTTTCCGCAACACCATTCTGTTGGGGATTATAGGGAGTGGTTAGTTCCCTCTTGATTCCTGCCTCTTTACAGAATGCTTCAAATTCATTTGAAGTGTATTCTCCACCATTATGTGATCTTAGTGTCTTGATTCTCTTTTCTGAGTGGTTCTCCATCAAGGCTTTGAATTCCTTGAATTTCTTGAACACTTCACTCTTATTCTGCAAGAAGTATATCCAAGTCTTTCTTGAATAGTCATCAATAAATGTGACATAGTACTCATATCCACTTAAGGATATGGAGGGCATATGACCACATGCATCAGAATGAATTAGTTCCAACGTCTTTGGTCTTTGTTTCACTTTTTGGAAAGGGATTCTTGATGTTCTTTCCCTTTGCACATCCCTTGCAGGTTCCCTCATGTTCCATCTTCAGATCTGGTAACCTTGTTACCACCTTGCTCGCATAAGGCAATGCTTTGTAGTTGATGTGAGCAAGTCTCCTATGCCACAATTCACTTGAGCTGGTAGTCTCATGGACAAGGGATGTCTTTGGATGTCCTTTGAGTTTGTACAGTCTTCCTTCTCCAATGACTACAACATCTTCAAGTGTCTTTCCTTTGGACCTCATAAGTACTTGTCCATCTATAAAAACAACTCTATGTCCTTTCTTATTTAGAGCAAAGATGGAAAGTAGGTTCTTTTTCAAACCTGGTACAAACAATACTTCCTTCATCTTCATGGAAGTCCCAGAGTCAAGCTTGTAGCTTGATTCACCAATACCCTTGACGGGATATTGATAGTCATCTCCCAATGATACCTTCTGGGGAGAGTTCTTCTCTTCAAGTCTTGACAGAGTTTTCTTCTTCCTTGTCATGTGCTTAGAGGCACCACTATCAATAAGCCACGTGTCTTCTCCATGTGTTACATACTTAGAGAGTGTAGAGAACAACACATATTCTTCTACATCTTCACCTCTAGTTTTCTTTCGAGGCCTTTCTTCTTCTACATCGTCATCTTCAGCTAGATGAGCATGATGTCTCTTGTTGTTCTTCTTCTTCGTTGGTGATGGACATTCTCTAGCAAGATGTCCTATCTTATGACAGCTGTAGCATTGATACTTTGAATAATATTTCTTTTTCTTCTGAAGTTTCTTCTTTGAAGGCTTATGATTACTCTTCTTGAAGTTTGATTGTTTTCTTCCTTTAGTATGGATAGCTAGAGCTTGATCATCTTCTCTGAGGAGAGCTTCTCTATTGGCTACTCTAGCTTCTTCTTGTATGCAATTTTCCCATACTATGTCAAAATTCATACTTTCTTTTCTGGCACACAGAGTCTAAATGAATGAGTCCCAAGGTGTAGTGAGACCATTGAGAGCAGTCATAACTAGTTCATCCTCATCAAGTGTGTCTCAATTAACACTTTTTGATCTTTGAATTAGGAGATCCTTGTGAAGTAATCTTGAATAGATTCTTCTTTGCTCATCTTGGTGCCCTTCAGTTGGGCTCTCAGATTCATCTTTCTGTTGTTGTTCCTTCCCTCATTTATTCTGGAAAGTGCATCATACATTTGCTTAGGTGTCTTCTTAGATGGCACTTGAGGGATCAAGTGATCCTTAATAGAATCAACAATGATCTTCATTGCCTTGACTAGGTCTTGTTCACGCTTCTCCTTAGCTTCATCTTCTTCAGTTTCTGCAATCTCATCCTTGATGTACTTCTCAATGCCATTCTCTTTCACAATGAGACCAATCCTATACTTTCAAGCCAAGAAGTTTTCTAGGCCTTCCAATTTGTCTTTAAGCTTAGTGCTTGGGGCCATCTTGTTGAGTAGGTCACTAATAAATGAAATCTATCAAAATAGGAGGTTGGCCTTACCAGTAGATGCGCTTGTATGCGGCGAGTTGGTTGGTCCAACTGATTTTTGGACATCCCAAATCTTCACACTTCAAATCCTACTTGCGAGGTTGCAGCACTGCATAATTTATGGTTTTGTTTCACTGTAGGTTTCTGGTTCACTGCCAAACTAGGGTTTGGATTTCTCGGAGATCCAACCACCCAAAAAATTCGATCTAGGGCTCAATAGATGCGCTCCAGGGAGGCACAACTTTCTATCCAAGCAGATCTTCAAAACTCCAACTTTTGCAGAAACTCTAATTTCTTCCAGAGAGGGAGGAGAGATAATTTCACCTTGTGAAAGTTTCTCTAATCATGTTAGGTCTGATACCATGTTAAGATTTTTCTTATGCTAGACTAGATTCATTAGTGTTCAATTCAAATATCATAGCAGCATTATATCCATAATCACTGATAGAAACACAATCACAATAGAAACACAATCACAAGATAGACATAATATTTATCTTGGGTAACCCTCAAGGAGAAGAAAACCTAGGAAAATTTCCTATGTATAAGATGTATAAAAGACAACCCCCAAAACATGTTTTCTCCTCCTTTTGTTCTGTTTCCCTCTCTCTCTTATGCACTACTCAAGTGAGTGAGTCTGTGTTCAAATAAGAACCACAACTCCTCTATTTATACACATTGAGCCAACTGACTTTTACCCTAATCAAGTCGGCCCCACTAAATTGTCTGGGTTGACTTCACCTAGGAAGACTCAAAACAATATATTATATTATTCATCAGGGTACTAATGACTCGACTTACAATGAAGGCTTTACCTCATGACTCTATGATGACCAAATACAATAGTAACACCTTGCCGGAGGAATAAAAACATCTCCCTTGGGTTGCATCAGTAAAATACATTTAGAATATGCTTTGAAGTCACAATATTTCAACACTCTGTTCATGGATTTGAAGTGGGAGAAGGATTCCTTTTTAATATCCTCAAAGTGTCTTAGGATCACATCGTCTGCACTTTTATCTTTAAAGTGATTTTTCTATTTTCTTGCTTGGGTTTGTTTATGAAAGTGTGTTGTGTTATTGTCTCCTCCCTTTAACCAAAGACTTTTGTTAGGATATTTAGACACTTAGGAGTTAGTTAAGATCAACTTGTTTAATATATCAGTTAGGTAAAAGTGTGTTTCTTTAATATGCATTTGTAAATATTCTAATCCGACGGTCACGATATGTTCTAGACATAGAGTGATCCGACGATTCAACTTCTCTTAGATCATACCTACCATTGATCCGTGGCTTAACACCCGATTGGTCTATGATCTCTATTTAAAGAGCATAGAGGGTCTTTGGCTAGTTGATTGATTATGAGAAGCTCATGTAACTTTCTTTCTTTTGCATAATAAATTGCTCAAAGTAGCTATTTGGCTGGGGCCATGGACTGTATCCCTCTCGAGGGTTTTAACCATGTGACAAACATTGGTGTGTTGATCTGTGATCTATTTGTGTGAAGCGGTTGCTGAAGGTGTTCGGTCCTTTGGGAATACACTGTGTACCTGAACATGGTATTAGAGCTTTTATGAAGAGCCGCTTTCGGTTTTGATTAAGATCTGGAACCGGTGTTGCCAAAAATTTGAAAGGGTTTCTGGTTCTAGATTTTCTGTGCATTTTTGGCCTGTGGGAGCTGTTCCATTGCGTTCGGAGCGTCGTTTCCATTGGGAAATAGTTTTCGTTTCACCGAAAACCATTTCCATTAGCTCCAGAAACACCCATTTTGGCAAATTTGAAGGTATAATGTTACAGTGACGGATTTGTTTTTTTTTAAATCTCTCATATTTTATCAATTTATTATTAGATCTTTTATGTTTTAATCTCAGACTGTTGTTTTCCTTGACTGCGTTTGCTCTTTGCCGTGCACCTTGCGCGATCGCGGCGAATCAGAAACAGTAAGGGAACGTTTTTTTTCTTGTCTTCTCGGCTACGTATGGTCTTTGCTGTGCACTTTGTGCGATCACGACAAATTAGAAACATCGATAAAACTTGAAAACGTAGACTTTCCGGTTAAGCTAACCAAGATCTAACCCTATTGTGTGGAATTTTTTGTTTTGTTTTTGTTGTTCGTTTTTTTTTGTGATTTGCAGGAAAAGAAAGCAAGCACGGAAAACGAGAAAGAATAACTCTAGACACTGGTTTTTCTAGATGCCATTCTGACCTCAATGTCTATACCAGGAAAGAAGGAAACCATCTCATCATACTTGTTCTTTATGTTGATGATCTTATCCTTATTGGTAGTGACCCTAAACTTATAACCCATGTGAAATCCAGTCTTAAGAAAAATTTTGAAATGTCAGACTTGGGACATTTGCATTATTTTCTTGGTCTCCAAGTCTTGCAAACCAAAGAAGGAAAATTTCTTTCCCAGTCTAAGTATGCTTGTGACCTTCTTCGTCGCTTCCACATGGAAGATTGTAAACCAGCCCCTTCTCTCTTCCAGTCTGGAGTCAAACTTTCTACCACTTGTACTTCCCCTGAAGTAGATGCCACCTTGTATCGTTAGCTTGTTGGTAGTCTTTTATACTAAACTCATTCCCGTCCTGACCTTTCCTTTGCCGTTGGTCGTGTTGCCCGTTATATGCAAACTCTTCATGAAAGTCACTAGAAAGCAGCAAAAAGGATACTTCGATATATTCGAGGTACAATTCCATTTGGGATTCATTACAGTACAGGGGGGAAACCTTTGTTGGTTGGTTTCACTGATTCAGATTGGGCTGACGATCCAGATGATTGAAAGTCTACTGCAGGTTATGTTTTCAGTCTGGGATCTGGACCTGTTACTTGGGCTTGTAAGAAACAACAAGCTCTTGCTCTTTCTTCAGCAGAAGCAGAATATCGAGCCGCAATTAATGCCAGTTAGGAAACTTTATGGCTTCGACAGATCCTTTCAGAGTTTGGATTCGAGTAGCAGCAGCCTACTCCACATTGGTGCGACAATCAAAGTGCCATCAAGCTTGCCAAAGATCCAGTTCTACATCACCGCAACAAACACATTGAGCTACACATGCACTTCATCAGAAATCTTGTTCATGATAGTGTTATTAAAGTTCTCTATTGCCCTACAGAGGATCAAGTTGCAGACATCTTCACCAAGTCTCTTACAGAAGCGAAGTTTTCTAAACTTCGGTCTATGTTAGGAGTTCAAGAATGTGTCCTTAAGGGGGGATAGGCTCTTATGCCTCCTTCCTTCTCCTAATAGTGTCACTTTTGTAAATCCTTCAATCCTATCCCAAGTTGTTCTTAAGGGGGGATCTTAGGATATTTAGACACTTAGGAGTTAGTTAAGATCAACATGTTTAATATATTCGTTAGTTAAAAGTGTGTTTCTTTAGTATACATTTGTAAATATTCCAATCCGACGGTCACGATTTGTTCTAGACATAGAGTGATCCGACGATTCAACTTCTCTTAGATCATACCTACCATTGATCCGTGGCTTAACACCCGATTGGTCTATGATCTCTATTTAAAGAGCATAGAGGGTCCTTGGCTAGTTGATCGATTATGAGAAGCTCATGTAACTTTCTTTTTTTTGCATAATAAATTGCTCCAAGTAGCTATTTGGTTGGGGTTGTGGACTGTTTCTCTCTCGAGGGTTTTAACCACGTGACAAACATCGGTGTGTTGATCTGTGATCTATTTGTGTGAAGCGGTTGTTGAAGGTGGTCGGTCCTTTGGGAGTACCCTGTGTACCCGAACAACTTTTGGATTTTAGTCTCCAGTATTCCTCCTCCCCCCTTCAAGCTTTGCTAAGTTGTGGTCGCAATCTTCCTTCAGTGAGTAGATCTTCCTTGGTAATTTCACCATTTTCCATCTTCTCCTGTTGTCTTGCCAATGGATGTTGTTTGTATACTCGCTCTTGGCTCAAGGAGTGGACAATTTGCTTTGCCCATTTTTTTAGAGCATTTTTTGTCGTTTTGAATTTTCCTTCCTAGACAAACTGATGATAGGCCCAAAACTAGAGCCTGCCGAGGATACTCTTAGTGTGTTTAACCCATATACACACTCTACAAGCTTCAAAGCCCCACTTGAATACAATTAGAACTCACCTCTGGCTCTTATTCCAACTTTAATACTCTAACCAAGTTTGGCTCCTCTCTATATCCGTTAGCATCCATCAATACTCAAGCCAACTTAAACCTTCCATGTTTCACACTCGAGTGCTTTTAACACACCTCTCTCAACGCACAAGATCTCTCCTTCAAAGGCTTAAGAGTCTAATACAGATACCTACAACACTTACTAACTTGCTTTACATAATATGCATGTAGACCATCACACATGCTCCTGGGTTTATCGCAATGACCCAAAATTTGGTTGAGAGTACAGACTATCCGAGTGTGATGACAGTCATTGACTGACACGCTGCACCCCATCGCAGTTCCAAGCCTCCATTAACCTTCATCCACCTTTGACTGCAATAGGAATTCTGTGTCATCGATATTTCTCTTCACTTGATCGATACCATTCAACTTGTTGACTCTTCGCAACGTTGGATCGAGTTTATAACGCATAGGTATCATTAGTTTACAATGTATAACTCTCTTGTTCACTCTACGCATTAAGCTTAGAATCTACCTGCAATTTCTTGTGAGATCTCCGTGGATTCCTATCAATTCACCTTCTCAACCATTCTTCTCATTTGTTAGGTACCTACCATTCTCTACACACCGACTTCGTGTCGATAAATATACTCAAGCAAACCTGCAAATGGCAGTCATACTCTGGATTGCCACAGTAATACAACACACAACCACCATTGACTTTTGTATATCACTCCTTTGATCGCTAGCACCATGATTTGACCATTTCACAGTCAAATATTAACTATGATTTCTCTGAATCTCTACAGAGAAATAGAACTTGTTATAGGTTCTGTTCAAACGAATATGAACTTGAATTACATACAGTAATTTTGCCCAGCCATTTACCCCCAGAACTAGAGTCGCATAGTGAGACTACCCAGTCCCACATATTTATCAGGCATGCATGTACAAATTAGCTATCATTTCTCATAACTAATTTCTATTCATCAAATTTGTTCCATTACATCACTCACACAGACTACAAAATAAACAAGGCACACAACATTGATGAATCTGCTTCTCATTAAAAGAGCAAACTGCACATACACTCAAAGAGGTAGAACTATCTATCTATGGCCTAATTTCCTTCTACTTGGCCATCTTCTTCCTCAACTGAACCCTCTCACTGAGTTCCACCCGTAGGTCTTTTTTTTCTCCAAAACTTAATTACATAATAGAGCTTATCCAATTCTTTAACAAAACTCCTAAAAACTTGCAATCAGTTCCTAAACTTCTGTAACAGGTTCTATTTTTATAAGTCCAACCCTATCTTCATATGACTCATTCAATTAATGACTATAAACAAGCAAATACTCATAACTACTCTCTCGAGTCATCTAGTTCAGGGCTCTCATCCTACATTGACACCTATCAGATTAAGCATATTCTCTGTCTATGCTTGCTAGGAAATAAACTCTTTACAAGAGGTTTTACAATATTTTTACAATTGACTCTTCCTTGGCTAGTGTCAAGACCTTATGGTCGTACTAAAGATTTGGGGACCTGAACTAGAGAGCTAATGCTCCTGCATCACAAACAAGGGGGATCCTATAACTTGTAGCTCCCAAGCTTCTTTCACCGTCTCATAAAAACTTGGCTTTGAAACCCAAAGGGGCTGAGTCAAAAAGGGATTGGAACCAAGCTCTGATTTTTTTGAAAGGTCACTGAAATGGATTTATGATCAGAGACCCCAAAGTGAATAATGGAGGAGTCGATAGAAGTCTAACAATAACAGGGGGCTTTGAACAAGGGAGTGATCAAGACGAGCCACCACATGCCTCAGCCTCATCCTCTTATTTGTCTAAGTAAATTTTCCTCTTCTTGGTATGATATCTAGCAGATCAAAATCTTAAATAAGATCTTCTACATGTTCTTTGAAGGGATCTTTGACAATGGAGGCCCCCTCTTAAACTCTGATGCCAATGTCACATTTAGGTCACTCGCTAATATGAAATTTTGGTTGTCTTTGTTGAAGATTGTGTAACTTCAGAAGATATTCTTATTGTATTTTTAGTGTATTATTGTTATACCTCCTCTGGGGGATGTTATTGATGTACTTGGTCATGTAAAAGTCTTGAAAGAATCAATGTAAACCTTCCATTGTAAGTCAGGTCAATAGTATCCAAAATAAATATTATATAAATGTTTTTTTGAGTTTCCCTAGAGAAGTCGACCTAATAAGAGGAGGAAGTCGACTCAGTTAGGGTAAAAGGTCATTCACATGATGAGTATAAATAGAGAGGGCACACCTCTCATTTGGACACACAAGTTTGCTTAAGCAAGCACACAAGAGAGAGAAGAAGAAGTTCGTTGGGGAGATGAAGAAGATGCTCTTATATTTTGGGATCATCTTATCTTGGTTTGGCATTGTTGTTGTTGACATAATCTATACTAAAGAAGTTGTTGGGTTTTCTTCCTTGTGGTTTACCAGAGGAAAATATTTGTGTCTTTTGTGTTGTTGTGCTCTTCTTTCTTTCAATGATCATGTTGCATATGATTATTGTGATATAATGCAAATTGTTTGAAGGTCTAACATAATCATATTGGAAACATTAAAATTCTAACATAGTATCAGAGCCATCTTGAAATAAGTATTGTACAATCATAACAACTGTTGCAGCTGCCGGAGATTAGGGCTCCATGGTTTAGCCTTTCCATCCACAGATCAATTTCAACCTTTACTCCATTGAACTTTCCCTAAGAGGGCACATCTTTTTGTGGAGGAAAATTCTAGTTCTGACCTAAACACTGCTGTGGTCAAGAACTAGGGCATCATATATTTTGTAGTTCTATCCATTGATTTGAAAAAGGAAGATTATTGCTTAATTCGCCTCGAGGAGGTGCATCTCTCTCTCTAATTAGATTTGCAATATTCCAAAAGACCTTGAAGCAAGCACTTGATTGGAGCACTCTTATTGGTAAGCACTATTATCCTTATTTCCATTTGAAGTTCTCATTTTTCAATATGACAAATAGTACTAAGCTTGAGGAGAGCTGAGAACTTTTGAGCATGGAAGTATATAGTGCTTCTTTTTTTTTTCCTTAGAAAAAAAGCATAATTTCATTTCATCTTTCGAGAACAAAATTACATTTTGTAGATACACATCTCGTGTATTCAGAGTAAAACCATATAGGTCCAAAAAACTAAAAAGGACGAGTGACCAGTCCCTGCCAAGTCATATGTCCACAATATATCTGTAGAGTTACTACAAATTTCAGCCACATATCCGAGGTAAATCCCCACAGTTTTCAGCAAAATTCATATGAAAACTAATAATCCGGATATATAAGTCCAGTAGTGCCAAATACCAAACGAAATTTTAGTGCCAACAGAGCAAAAACCACCATCGATGTGGTAAAATGAGACCAAAATAAATAGTATCAAAGCATCAAAGTATCAAAGCTGAGCAACCCCTTCAATGAAGGGTCTGTGGTAAAACTCATGCGCTGCACCATCAACCTGTTCCTTGATCTTCCATTGAACCAGTGTCAATAGTAGACCCTCCTTCGAGGCCTTGTCCACCTCCTTGTTAATCTCCCTATAGACATGTCTGCAAGAAAATGCATCATAAGATTCTAAAACATCTGTAATAGAATATAATATGTTGGTAAGTCTCAGATTTCTGCACACTTGGGTCCCCTTGATCCAATTAATCACATTCATTGAGTCACCAAATACATGGAGAGTTCTGCATCCTTTCTCTGCTGCAAAGATGAGAAGAAGTTTCAAGCTGAGCATCTCAACAAAGTTGTTACTGCCTTCTCCAAGCCCCATCGATAATTCAAAGAAATGCCCCTCCCTAAGGTAGAGAATAGCACCACCCCCGCAAACATTGTCTTGAGTAGCTCCATCAAAAAACCCCCAAGGTAACAATTTATCAATTTCCACATCTAAAATTTCCCTCTGAATTTTCACTCTAACATGCTGAGGGAAAGCAATAGGTATACCTCCAACAATATTGGCAGTGATCTCTGGAGTACAACATTTATCAGCAAAAATCCAATTATTTCGAGCAATCCACACTCCCCAAATAACCAACAAAGGAAGAGCTACCATAGATTCCAAAGAATTTACTCTTCTCCAGTTTTCCCAAGCTCCCAAGATGGTTAACCCCTCCCACCTACAAAGAGTGCCAAAAATCTTAGAGCTAACCTTCCATACTTCTTTGATATATGGGCACTGCAAAAAGAGGTGAAAAACCGACTCATCAACATTTTTGCACAGGATACACCAACCTAGTCCCTGAAAACTTATTTTTTGCAGATTTTCCTAGCAAGGAACCTTGTTCTCTAAAACACACCACATGAAGAGCCTGGTTTTGGGTGGAAAATTGATCTTTCAAAGGGTCTTCCACCACCAAACCTCAACCCTATTCACACCTTCAACACTGAGTTTAATATATCCTGCCTTAGGAGTGTATTGCTCGCTTTGATCTGCGTCCCAAATGAGGACATCGTCTTTGTCACGAAGCTTGATCTTATAATGGTACAGAGCCCTAATATACAGTTCCATCTCCCTGGTCTCTGGTTCAGGGAGCCCCAGATCCCCTGCCCGAATCCAGGATTGATCCCACCTATTTTCCTGCAAAGGTGCCGCAAGTTGGCTGAGGAAAAAGATTCCTCTATGTCTCAGTTCCATCACCGTTTCAACCTGAAGTTTGTGCTGTTGAATACACCCCACCCATGGGTCTTCCCCAACTCTAAGATGTCTTCCATTCCCAACTTGCAAGGCAAGATTTTCCTCAATGGCATCCAAAGATTTAACTACCGCTTTCCAGAAAATCGAGCCCCCTACATGTGTTTTCACAGGGTTCTGAAGCCGTTCTTCCACTGATCCAAGCCTAATATATTTATGTATCATAACCTGAGTCCATAAACTCTCGGTCTTCAAGAGTCTCCACCCCCCTTTAGCAGCTAGAGATTTTGCAAAAATAAAAATGTTTTTAAGACCCTAGCCACCCAGACCTTTCGGGATTGCTGTTCTTTTCCCACTGGACCCAAGGAATAACCCGAGCTTCTTGCTTACCAATCCAGAGGAAACGAAAACAAGTTCTACGCGCCTCTTCCAAAATGCCTTTAGGGATCCAGGACAAGGACATCCAATAGACTGGAATGGCCTCTAGTACAGCCTTAACCAACACCAACCTGTCAGCTCGAGATAACCATTTATGACTCCACAACTTCAACCGCTTCTCCATCTTGTCCAACTACCAGACCCAATCCTGTTTACAATAGTCGTTAGGTTTTAGGTTAAACCCGAGATATTTCAACCCTCCCTCTAGACTTCCAACACTGAAAGGAAATAAATTCGAGTATTCCTGTCTCTCCACAACACTTAACATATGTGTGGACAAAGTAGATTTGCCAACGTTAATTTCCATACCAGTAGCTTTTGAAAACAGTTTCAGAATATCAGAAAGGGTATTTAATTCTCTGGCTGAACTAGACGAGTCAGCTGCAGATCTGAAAAAATATGAATACGTCTAAAGGCTCCCAATCTTTTAGCTTCTCTGATGGATCTGCTAAGACCCTCTGCCACCAACAGGAAAAGAAGGGGAGATAGAGGGAAACCTTGTCTCAGTCCTCTGTCAGCATGAAAAAAAGGAGACGCAGCACCGTTGATCAGAACCGAGAAAGACACAGTAGTGATGCAGCTCATAACCCATCTAATGAAGGCAATATCAAACCCTATATGAGTTAACAGTAAACAAATATACATCTAGCTAACCTTGTCATAGGATTTGGCAAGGTCTATTTTAAGAATAGCACCCTTAAGATTTTTAGTTTTCATACTATGCAGTCCTTCTTGGCCAGCCCTGATGGCCTCATGAATCTGTCTCCCCTCTAGAAATCCAAATTGTTCTTCAGTAATATGATCAGACAAAATCCCCTTCAATAGCTGAGCAATCACCTTTGTGACCACCTTGTAGATACAATTGCAGAGAGAGATGGTTTTGAAATCATTCAGAGAGACAGGATTGTCCACCTTAAGAATCAACGCAATGAAAGTAGAATTGAAGCTAGTCGGAATCCTCCCAGTGATTCTTGAATCTGCCACTACCTGAAGTAGATCACCTTCCAGAATTTCGAAGAGTTCCAAGAAGAATTCAATCGTCCAACCGTCCGGTCCAGGGCTTTTGTCCTTTTGAAAGCTCTGAAGAACGACATTGAGTTCACCTTCTATGAATTCCGCCAACAGAGCCAAGTTATCCTCCTCATCAACAAATCTAGGGAACACCTGAGCAATATAAATAAATTCAGCGAGAGATGCCTGAACATGTGCTTTGTAAAGCTTCTTGAAGTGTTTGACCCCAGTGGCGGCCATTCCTTCGAATGTGTCATGTGCAGAACCATGTTCATCTAAAAGGATCCACACAGTATTGGCTGCCTTCCTCCCTCTGGCATAAGCATGAAGGAATTTAGTGTTTTCATCCCCACATTCCAGCCAAATCGCTCTGCTTTTCAATTTCCACGTTTCTTCCTTTTACAGCAACAAGGTGATCCTTCTCCCTTCCAACCGAATCAACAGATTCTTATCCATCTGATTCATCATCCCTCCTCCATCCAAGTTATAGATCCTCGAGAGCTCATTTTCAATTTGCTGCAGTTCCCTATCCTCCCTCTTTTGTTTGTCCACCGCCCAAGATTTTATAGCTTCCTTCAGATTCCGGATATTTTGCTGCAAACTGAAAAGCTGTAGAGCTCCTACTCCTAGGGTCAGAAGGAACCCATCCATTGGAGATCAAGACCCGAAAACTATCATCTTTAAGCCAAGTCTTGTTGAATTTCAAAGGACTTGGAGGTTTAACAGGACCATTCTTGAATTCCAAAAAGATTAGGTAGTGGTTCGAAAGTCCACCTTTCCCCACCCACTGCCGGATAAAGTGATGTCTGTCCACAATCGTTTCTGTAACCAGAAAACGATCCAGTCTCTTAGCCACTCTCCCATCCCCACATCTGTTATTTTTCCAAGTGGGAGTGAGCTTACAGGGCTCAATATCCAACCCGTGCCTCTCAACCAAATTCCTGGTAAAGAATTAAATCAACAAATCTGCACGCACATGAGGCCCCCATACCTCAGCCTGCCCTAAGGAGAAGTTCAAATCTCCTCCAATAATTAACAGTTCGCCCCTCAAAATGGTGCTATTAAATAGTTTATCCCAAAACGAGATCCTATTTAGGTAAGGGCCATAAATGTTAACAACATTATAGATATCCACTTGTTCTAGGTGTTAACACCTCTAACTAGCAGAGGGTCGAAGAGACCATGGCAAAGAGAAATAATGGTTGCTTGAAACTTTGGTTAATATATGATGGTGTGAAGGCATGATAAAGGGCGCATCAACAATAAAATTATCACATGATCCAACGGTGTAGAACGAGGGAGTGGAGATCGATGGCTTATGATATACCCGCTCTATGGAGATGCGCAGAGGATAAGGACATACAGAGATAGTTAAACAAGATGCAGAGATCAACAGTCATAAAGCTAAGTCGCAGAAATCTACGATCAATATGAAGTCCGCTCCGTAAACTTGCACGTTCATTAAAATGAAAGAGCTCAGTGGAATGGATACATGGAGGCTTCTCCAACGACTAGAAAATAAAGTGAAAACGCATCGACGGTCATCATCGGATCTGGAGGACAGAGTTGCGCGATGGTTGGAGAAGAAAAGTGGTAGTGGAATCGAAACCGCAGTACACGTGGCAGTTTGTGATGGATTCCGCGGGGAAAAACGGTTTGAGGGAAATCGCTAAAGAGAGGCTCCGGAATGGGCTTCTATATAAATGGAGTTGACTTGTTTGAAGAATTATTTTTTATTCCACCGGGACGAATGAAAAGGACTGCTTACCACCTTTCACAGTCAACCTCAAGTATATGCGGTTACAATGACAGGTAAGTCTTGAATACTCAAGCTTTATCCGTAGAAATTACCGTTGCTTTTCTATATTATGGATAAAGAGAAAGGTTTACAAGGGTTTAACCGAATTCTAGACGAGAGGGAAGAGTGCCTGGTTGATAGAGATAAAGGAGTTTATGATCCATTCTTGTCTATGGGAAGTGTATCTGTTATCAAAGAAAGATTATGGCGGTACAATTCACAGGGAAATGACATTTTAAATGTTTGCAAGTCGTTTTTGTATCATTTTACTATAGAACAGACCTTACACTTTCCCGAGTTGGTGTGCAGTCAATTATTCGTCGTCTGAGAGAATTATTGTAAGCCATTCTACGTCCAGGATACTGTGCCAAATTGATGCCAAGGCTATCCGTGAAATACTGAATTTGCCAAATAATTACCTCGATAGTCGTGAGTCTGTAAATGAGTCCGTTTTAGCTGAAGTGTACAAAAATTGTGAAACTGAAGTTTGTTGTAAATTCTTGTTTAACATCCTTAACGAAGGTCAGTCCCTAGAAGGTCTCTTTTTGCCATATCATGTTCATATCTTCAGGGAGGAAGTTCAATTAGTTGTGTCTTTGGTCTGTCAGGTCACTAGGTTTAGATGATGATTGTCATGTCAATGAAGTCATTTTGGGCTTCTTATTAAAAATGAGTTCCATTAGTCCTGAGTCCGAGTCTCAGTCGGGTCATGTTTTCAGTTTGGACGAGTATCTAGAAGAAGCTATACATCTCCAATTGGTTGAGTTTTCAAAAGTCAGGTTTTTCAAGTTTCAATCGTATCTGTTGAACATGTTACTATGTTCGAATGTAATTGAATTGCAGTTCCTGAGTACTATATTCTCCTCAGATTTGCTTAAGCAAATCAATATGTTTGAATTTGCCAATTCTATTATGTCAGAAATATATAAGATGTTGTTTGATGAAGTGTTACCCCGAGTATTGGAAGAGATGCAGAGTATGATGCAATCCTCACCTGAGGATAGGATTGGAGATTGGTTCTTGTATAAGGACTTCATAGTTTTGAGAAGATATGGTTTTATTGGAGAGCCTTATAGGCTGCCTTCTTTCCTTACTCCCAGGATTTTTGCATTGGAATATATGAGACAGAGATTGCATTCAGAAGAAGAACATTTCGAGGCTTTCAAGAAATCTTCAAATATCAAGTTCCCTCTTAAAGTTGGTTCCTTTATTTTTAAAAACAAGGGCGCTCTTGTGTTTGTAGAGAAATTATTGGAAAGCATGGATTTCCAAAGGGAACAAATGGTCAATTATGATCCTTACCATATAATCTCTCTAAGAAAACAAACAAATAAAAATAAGCCATTTGACCATCAAGATGTTGAAGGTCTAAATGAAGTAGCCAATTTGTTTTACTTTATGGAAATTCCAGGATCTGATGAAAATACAAGCAGTAGACCAGTTGCAGTATCTCAAATGTCAGATAGTTCAAATATTTTGATTAAAAGAAGTCTTTCTGAAATGGAAAGTATGGAAATAGATGAGGATATTGCACATAAGAAAACCAAATTGTCTCAAGATGATAAAATTCTAAGCGAAGTAATTTCGGGTGAATTGAAAAGAGTTGCTTTGGTTCCCAAGAAATCTGTACAGGTGAGTCAATTTTCTTTTGAAAGTGTAGATAATACAGAATCAGGCCCAATTTTTAAGTCTAAAGAAGAGTTCATGGCCAACTATATGGAAAAACAAAGACAGTCTGTAGAAGAAACAAGGAATCTGCTCCCACGGGTGAAAAGTCTGAATAATCCAAGGACTTCCTTGGTTTCTACTCGGGACATAGAAAGGAATACTTTAAAATTGGCCATGGTAAGTGATAAGAAAGTGTTAGAAATGGAAGTGAGATTAGACAAAATCAGTGTACCAGATAAAATACAGTTACATAAACAAACATGAGATATCATTTATTCAGATTTATTGCATGCTATGGTAAAAGTTAACAAGTTACAAATTTTGGTTGACAAATTGGAAGTCTAGTTAAAACATGAGAAGGTCGAGAACAAGGCTAATTCCATTCAAATAAAAAATTTGCAAACAGATATTGTAAGCTTAGGAGATGAAACAGGTGGCACCCAGGCAATCAGAAGGCTTCTAGAAGAAAAGGACAACGCCCTCTAGGTACTAAAGAAAAGATTGAAAATCCCAAGTACATAACATGTTCAGTCATCAGAATTATTAGCATTGCAGGAGGAGAAGGACATGATTCATTAGGATATGATGGAGTATAAAGGAAAGGCTGTGAAATTACAAGAAGAAAAGGATAAGTGGGAAGAGGAACGGAATGAATTAATAGCATAGATTTCACGGCTGAAAGATGATCAAAATGAAGAAAAAGAAATTATGGAGGAACTAATGAGTCAAACTTCCACTGGTGAAGATCTGACTATTGTGAATATTGAAAGACCTTTAAATGATTTTTCTGCTGATGACTTACTAGTGCCCATGTCCCAAGTTAGTTTGAAAGATGAAGAGATAAGAGAGTTAAAAGAGGAAAATGAGAAAATTAAATCTGAGCTAGCCAAAATGACTGAAAGCAAGAATAAGATATTACAAGATAAAAGTCAATTACAAAAGAAATTTAATGAATTGAAAGATAGGAACACAGGAAAGGGTCCTCTCCAGGGAGCTAAACACATAATCTGGGATACGTTGTTTGTGGAAATTACTAAGTTCAGGCATTATTTGAACTTCATTGATGATCAAAGTACATTGGTCAATTTGACCAATCAAAAACTGAAGTTGGTAAATGAAACCATGGAGAGGAAACCCCTTAGCACAGCTCAGAATGCATTAAATTTCTTAAATTCATTAACATATCAAAAATTACAAGATATAGGCGTCAAAGACAGAGTGGCAATGGTACTGTGGTCAAAAAGGTTTATTCATAAACACCATCTAATGAAGACAGTACAAGACAAGGCTGATGAGATGATCTCACGTATTAATAATTTCAGGTAGGCTTTTAAAGAATTATTTGAAGATGGCCTTCCTTCCTTTTGGGACGAGGAGGGACGACTGTTTTCTCAAGAGCATTATCACAGCCTGTTGGTGCAAAGCCGCATGGATCACTCTAAATTTGATTATTTGGTAAAGGGGCTAACGGGAAAAGTCATCGTAGATAAGCTAACAGAAGATTTTGAGATATTGCAGAAATTTCTGATCGTCAGAGGGGGGTTGCCTACTGTCTCTTATGAAGCTTACATGGATCTGGAGGTGTCTATTCGGGAAATGATTGAGTACGATATCCCAAGCACGGAACAATGGAGAGCCGCAGAAAGATTTGGAAAAACAAAGTATATTCTTCATTCATGAAAACAGGTGTTGCGCGCTATGGAGCTGCTTGGTCAGGCCTTGTTACCAAGTTGATTTTAATTAAATGATTTGTTAGGATCGAAGCAAGTAGTTTATTCCTAGTAGTTAGGAATATAGTTACAAGACTTTGATTAAGCAGGTTATTCAGTTATAAATATTCTTGGAAGAAGAAATCATTTAATGTATATAATTGCATTTACTTTATGTGATGGGGGTTGGAACCCATCTTGTTGATGAATGTTTTTTGAAGACATATATTTTTGAATAACAAAGCTGAATGCATGTGGGTTATCAGAGATTCTTGTGCTATTTATATTCTAGTCTGTATTTCTCCTCCCTTGTGATTGTTCTTTCTAGTGTTACGCTCCATTTTGTTTTTTTCGTATCTGAAACATAGTATTGAATGGTTGGAATTCATATTGATTATGCTCTGATCATTGTTTCAGATATTCTATAAATGTTTCTACTAAAGTTAATACAGAACTCATCTTCTGATGCTCTGTATTGATGGACTGTTCATTATTTCTTTTGTTCCACCTGAACTAAATGAATGACTGTGATTGAGTGGTTATCTTGCCTTTGATAAAATCTCACACATATGTGTTTGTGATATCTTTATGTATATGTGACTCTACTGCCCAATGATTATGTGTATTGTTTCAACCATCTATATAATTTTCGAGTGTTGATTTATATCTGACCTTGTTAAATCTATATTTGAGAGATCCCTCTCTAGAAAGAAAAGCTAGTTTCTTTCTGAAGTGGTTTTTGCTGTTACCTTTGCAACCTGGGTACATTCTGAGTGTTAACACTAGGGATTTAAAAGTCATACCTAGAACTGATTCCATACCCCAAACATTCAGGACCTTAATATTCCTGGCCCAACCGATTGCTAAGCCTCTCGAACGACCTCTAGCATCCAGAGTCTCAAATAACCAGCCACCAAACCAACTTTCCAACCTAGCTTTAATCTCCTCTCCTGCTCCCATAGTTTCTTGAATTAACAAAATATTAGGGCGGTCTAAATCGACCACCCTCCGGAGTGCTGATCTTTTCTGGGGACCAGCAAGACCTCAACAATTAAAGGACATAATCTTCATCTCCTACCCTTCTTCTGGGCATGCACCGCTCTAAGTGCTCTTTCAATTGAAATTTGTTTTCCTTCTAGTAAATCCTTTCTAGCTCGGGTCCGAGCCTTGTCAAAATGGGAAATACGACCCCTCCCTCTAGTAGTCCCAACAGTGGCTTTCCCCAGCCCCCCCGAAGGCCCTTTGGTACAAGAATGAAGGAAATAGCCCGAATCTGTTGATTCAGGAGGGGAACGAGGAGAAGGTGGTTCGTGTGGAATCGGTTCCAGCACCGACACAAGAGGGGGTTCCTCAATACATGCAACATAAATGGGTGATGGGAGCTCTAATGGTTGTGAAGACAGGGTCAAATTTTGAATCCCATCCACCCAGTCAAAACCCGAAACATTCAATTGATTTGTAAATAAATTAATGGACGGAGAGAGGGTAAAAGGGGAGTTACCAGGAAGTGGAGCCCCAATCAGGAAAGGTTCACCCACTTGACGGACAACCTCCGCCACCGGAAGCCCCACATGAGGGTTGTCTTCTGCCTCACTAACCTCCACAGACCTAGGCGCCAGCTCCGCAGGTGAAGACGATTGAGACGATGGGTCAGTACACCCCCCCTCACTCCCAGACAAAGAGCTCCCACTATTCTTCTGTTGCCCATTCAAAGTACGAACTGACAGAGAGCATTCCGCCACGGGGTGACCATACGCATGACAACGTTTGCATCTAAATGGGACATTTTCATAGTCCAAAACTTGGTGATACAAATAATGTCTCCAATCCATTCGTACAACACCAGGAAGGCCATTCCTAATGTTGATATTAACAAGAATTCGGGCCACCCTTTTCAATTTCGTAACTGTGTAGGAAGTATCAACTTCCAGAAAAGTACCTAGCAGGTTCCCAATGTGAGCGAAATGCTCCTCATACCAGAAAGGGAGCGGAAGCCCCGGGAGTCTGACCCAAATCGACACAAGGTCCACCCTTTCTCTGCTTGCATCGAACAGAGGGTGCCAACGCTTCAAAAGAACCGGCGCATGTTCGAAGGACCAATTTAGATTCAACACTCGAAGTAAATGTTCCTCGTTTTGAAAGTTGAAAGCGAACCATCCTCGCGTGAGTCCTTCCACTTCAAGAACCCCCCCAATCTCTGCCATCCAACATTCCTCTGCCCATTTCACTATAGTCCAAACTTAAACCGTCTTACCCATGAATCGACCAACCAGCATAAGTTTGGCCGTCCGTTCCATCATCTCCCAGCCAATGTCTTCCCCAACAGTATAGTTGACGATTGGATTCAGCTTGATCCATTTTTTCTTCCGCTTTCGAACCACCTTGTTGGTTGTCCTATCATCCTCCTCGCCGCTGGTGCTTGAAGAATTAAAACCTTTATTCAGTGGGCTTGAGCAGCCCCGTTGTTCTTGTGCACCGATAACACTGCCCACGAACCCTAGATGTTCCTCCTACTCAACTGAACCCATGATTGGTGAGTGAGAACCGACTCCATCCCTCCAGAACCCATTAGCATACGACTCCAAAACAACCTTGTCAATAGCATGAAACGATTCCAATTTCCCTCCCGAAACCAAAGTAGACCGTTCCTGTCGTCCTACTAATAACCCTCCACTTGAGAAAAAAGAGTCTTCAGGCAGTTGTATATAGTGCTTCTTATTCTAGAAGAACATGATTTGGAAAACTATGTCAAAGGAGAAGTTATAGAACCAAAGGGAGATGAAGACAAAGCTAAGCACAAGAAGAACATGGTCAAGGTCAAGAGAATCATTGCTAAATCCATCAAGCATCACTTGATCCCACATGTTTCCTCCTTGAAGAGTCCCAAGGAGATGCTTGATGCCTTGATTGGATTGTGTGAAGGGAAGAACATCAACCAGAAGATGACCTTGAGAACTCAAATCAAGAATGTGAAAATGAAAATTTTAGAGACCATCCAATCCCAGTTTACAAGGGTCTCTCGGATCAAAGCACAACTCGAAGCTATTGGAAATCAAATTGAAGAAACTAGATTGGAAACGAAAGAAAAGAGCAAGAAATAAGAACACTCTCACAAGAATCCTAGAAGATTCCAAAAGAATCATAGACCTTAGAAGGACTACTCAAATTATAGATGTTACACTAGTGATGAAAATGGACATTTTGCAAGAGATTGCCCCAAAGGCAATGGTCATGTGAAGAAAGGAAAGAAGAAGAGGTATTATGCTCATACCATAGAGGACAATAAGAGATCAAGGGAAGATGATACAATCGAATAAGAATATGTGCTAACATCCACTTTTAGACAGACCGTCGCTCATTGAAGTGACACATAGCTTGCTTATAAGCACTTGACATAGATGATTCACCTCATAAGGTGAATTATCAGTATTCTATAAAAAGAGTAGAAGAACACTCCTACAAGATTGAATTCTGGAAAAGCCCATGAGGATGAAGAACATTTGGACCTGATTTGAAGAAGAACCTCTTATTCATATCAGCATTGGATAAGAAGGGATTCAAAGTTTATGTCATCAATGGAGAAGTTCCCATATGGACAAAAGGAAAGACTATTGATGATGCAGTTGTCATTGGTGTTGAAGAAGAAGGGACACTCAGATTCAACACTAGTACAGAGTACCAAGTGAACTATGGCGTGGGAGACTTGCTCAACATTGTCGATCATGAGCAAGATGGTCACAGGTCCTTAGAATCATACAAGGGAGTAGAGCACATTGTTAGAAACTCCAGAGATCAAGAGGGGGCCAACCAAATAAACAAAGATAAGTAGTTGAATTGTCATTTCCTGTATATCTAATTGTTTAGATGATATTGTTCAGTTGTGTACATATTAATGAACCTTATCATGCATGTTAGAGTGAATGCATTGATGAACAATATACTACTAATATGCATGTGATGGGTAAGTAGCTTATGGTGTTGCACAACATTCCATGAGGATTTATTCCTTATCTAGAATGAAACTACTTTGTTAACATGTTGGGAGCAGTGCATGCTCTTAATTATGTTCTGGTAGAGATGGAAGGCATCTAGTAAGTTACCATATGTATACAAAATATGGATGAATGTTGTGTTGGAGAATTGTCTAAGATAGTTGCATGATCATGTGACCTATGTCATTATGCATAAGAATTTGTCAATATTAATATGTTTTGAAAAGTTTGAATAGTTTTTAATCATGCAAATGAATTTGACTTGTAGGAAACATTGTGTACAATTACCTACAAGAGAAGAATGACGAGACTTGTTCCAGAGAACAAGCGATGACTGTTCAACTATGACATTCAAGAAGACTTACAAAATCAAGCATACTACAAAGGTACAAGGCAAGACCGTGGATCATGGCTTCTCCTAGAAAGAAGGAATAGACCATGAGGAGACATTTGCTCATGTGGCTAGATATACTTCGATTAGAGCTATACTTGCAATACCTGCAATGATGAAGTGGAAGGTACACCAGATGGATGTGAAACCAACTTTCTTGAATGATGAAATAGAAGAGGAAGTGTATGAGGAGCAGTGACTAGAAATTGAGACACACGACATACAGACATGTGTGCAAGATTGAAAGAAATGACTTGAATGGATTGAAGCAGGCACCCAAGACATGATACAACATGTTATATGGATTTATGACAAGCTTGGGCTTTACCAAGAGTAAAACGGATTCCAACCTTTAATTCAAGGTTGAGGATGGAAAACCAGTGATACTACTATTGTATGTAGACGACCTGTTCCTGACAGGTGACGAGAAGCTCATTATAGAAACCAAGAAGAAGCTTGTCGTAGAATTTGAGATGGCGGATCTTGGTATCTAGTGACCCTGAGAATAAAAATCTCATCTCAGTGGACTCATTTGATGTGAGATAACATAGATGGATACATAGAAGATCAACAACAGAGAAGGTTACCAGTCACTCAAGTGAAAAAGGTCTCGATGCAGAGATTACAAGATGTTAAGATGTAGAGGGAGGATAATGCTCAGTTACAAAGGGAGTAGGAAAGCTCCGCTTTAGAGGGAGTGACTATAGCACATAATTACAAAGTTAGATTTAGAGACATTATCACTTAGCCTCTATCCAGGAAAGGATCGTTTGCCTCAGTATCTCAGGGATATGCTTAGAGTGATATCAGATGTCTTCCCCATGTCTTCCCCCATTGAGAGGGAGTAAATCTCAGAGTTCAAGAATCTTGGCATGATTCTTGGGATTAATGGTGTGGTAGAATCCACATGAGACTTTCCTTAGTTAAGGAAAATATGCTGTTGAGATCCTGAAGAGATTCAAGATGATGGAACTTGAGGCTATGGCTACACCAATGGCATTGAACTTGAATTTGCTGTATGATACTACTTAAGAGATAGTTGATGTCACAATATAAAGGCAAATGATTGGTTCATTGATGTATTTGACGAACACGAAGCCAGATATATACTTTGCGGTGAACACATTGAGTCAACATATGGTAGAGCCGAGACATGCTCACCTGATTGCGACAAAGCATGTGCTGAGGTACCTGAAAGGTACGATTGATTATGGGCTTCAAATATACGATAAATAAAAGGATTAGCTTGTAAGGCTATGTTGGATTAGATTGGGTTAGTAGTGCCACAGATAGGAAGAGCACTTCAAGATGCTGCTTCAGTTTGGGCTCTAGAACAATTTCCTGGTTCAACAGGAAACATACGAGTGTGGCATTGAGTACAACCGAGGCAGAGTATATTGCAACTTGTTCAATTAGTTGTGACGCAGTGGCTTTGAAAGCTACTTGCAAGATTGTTCATTCTTGAATTGGAGGTGACTTGTGTATTCTGTGACAATCAGAGTTATGTGAAGTTGTTTAAGAACCCCATGTTCCATGACAAGTCGAATCACATCGAGATCATTTGTCACTATATCAATGATATGGTGCAGAGAGAAGTAGTGAAGCTCCAGTACATTGCGATGGACCAACAGATAACCAATGTATTGACCAAGCCTTGGGCGAGAGTGAAGTTTGAGTACTTTAGGGACAAGCTTGGAGTTGTTCAGATTGGTGTCCATCGCAAAAAGGAGTGATGAGTCCTAGATACATATTAGTGGTCTTCACATCCAGTATGAAAAATTGTTGGCTTTGTGGAAGGCGTGTGGTCTTCACATCCAACATGAAAAAGAGCTGGCTCTATGGTCTTCACATTTAGTATGAAAAAGGGTTGTATTTGTAAAGTTAAGCATCCAATATGAAAAAGGACTGACAATGAAAAGATATGCATCCAATATGAAAAATGACTGACATTGTGGAGATATGCATCTAGTATGAAAAATGTTTGGCACTGTAGAGATCAACATCTAGCATGAAAAATGATTGACACTGTGGAGATATGCATTGTAATAAAACTAAATAGTTTAGTAACTTAGTTAGTAATTTATTATTTATTAATGAACAATTTGATAGTTCACATCATTTAATTGTGACCCTTGATTTGTATAAAGCCGCATTGTACTACTTGTAAAAAGCATCAATTCAATAAATACAATATTTTTTTTGGAACATACATTCCAAGTTGGTATTAGACATCTGGTTCGATTGGTTCTCTCCTTTGTAAGTTCTTTGTCATTTCTATTCATCTCCTCTCTTTCCTTTTCCATTCATTTCCACGCTTCCCACCTCTCATCTCTACCACACTCTCACCCCTCATAACCCTATTTTTAAAATTTGCAACATTTTTTTAAAATATTAAAATATTGTAATAAATTTATTATTATATTTTAAATAATAAATTATTATTATTGCAATTCATATTTTAATAGTTAAATTCTCTCAAATCCAAATTTAAACAAGATGAATACAAGGAATACAGAGAGAAACCCCCCGAAGAACAAGGATGCGTCCATAAAGTCAGATGATGATTTGGTTCGAAAGTTGCTGGCAAAGCTTGAGCAAATAGAGGAAGACATTCACGACCTAAAGCTCGAAATTCAGTCACTAAGAGACCAAGTTAAAGGAAGCAATAACTCACATACAGGCCCAACCCACAACGTCGTTCACAAGGTCAAGATTGATTTACCAAGATTTGACGGTGAAAATAATAGAGACGGGATTCGATGGATCTACAAAATCGATTTTTTTTTTAAAATGTACAATATATATGGCGATGATGACAAATTGAATGTTGCAACAATGTGCATGGATAAAACTGCTTGTGACTAGTTCTTATGGTTGGACTCAACAATGAAGGGAGGACAACTAGTTAGAGACTATGACACCTTCAAGAAAAAATTCTTTAAACGATTTGAAGACATGGAAAAAGCCAAAATTTACAACAAGCTCACTCGTTTACAACAAAAAGGAACCGTGGATGAATATTTTGGCAATCTATTTGTCGTGGCCACTCGTGTCCAAGATATAACTGAAGAACGACTCAAACAAATTGCCATTGGTGGGCTAAAATAGAGTATTCAAAGTGAGATAAAATTATTAGATGTCAAAGACATGGAACAAGCCCATCAAAAAGCAAAATTAATTGAAGAAAACAAAAATCACAATTTTTGTCGGTTTATATACCACCCCACCTAAGAGAAAATGGGGAAAAGGACAATAATCCATGTTGTAAGTGTAATGCCCTTAATTGGTGTCCAAGACATAAGTGTAAAAATAATAATATATTCTTGTGCGAAAAAAGTAATACTGGCGACGATAATGATGAAGAATCAAGCGACGCACCTTCCTCTGACACAGAATCAGAATGCGATGAGGGTGGCAAAGATGAGGCTAACATCACACCGATGCTCTCAGTGGATGCAATGACATGCATCTCTCAACCCCAAACCCTCAAATTGTTTGGCCATATCAAGAACACTAAGGTGACGGTGTTGGTCAATAGTGGGAGTACACACAACTTCATAGACTCTAGGGTAGCAAAATAGTTAAACATATTCATCTACCCTAGCATCAACTTCCAAGTTTCAATACCAAGAAACAAGATCACACCCTGCGATGGTAAATTCCATAAAGTAGAACTAGCTATAAAGGACTACAAGCTAAGATAGACAATGTATGCTATGGCAATCAAAGGGGTTTACATTGTTTTAGGTGCACAATGGTTGGAAATGTTGGGGACAATCGGATTAAAATTACGAGAACAATTTATAAGGTTCTATGAAAATGGGAGGAAATATAAGCTTTACAATATTAATTACCCCCATCCCCAAATTGTCTCATCCAATAAAATGGAAAACATGATAAAAAAAGGGTGCTCAAGCCTTCTTCTTACATTGCTATGTTATGGATAGGACAACTAACGAAAGACAAAATACTAATCCTCGTGAATTAGAACAACTATTGGAGGAACATAGTGACATCTTCCAAAACCATCCTCATAGTCTCCTGCCCCCACCTTCTAGGGATCACATCATCGAGTTGATGCCACGATCAGTTCCAATTAGAAAAAAGACATACAAACAATCTCATAGGAACAAATAAGAGATTGAACATTTGGTGCAAGAACTATTAGACGCTGGATTAATCACACGTAGTAAGTGTCCGTTCTATGCACCAGTCATACTCGTTAGGAAAAAAGATAGATCGTATAGACTTTGCATTGATTATCGAGCGTTAAACAAAGTCACCATAAAAGATAAATTCCCCATTCCCTATGTTGACGAACTGCTGGATGAGATACATGGTGCAAAATATTTTCTAAACTCGACTTAAAATCAAGATATTACTTAATCTATATTTGAGAAGATGTCCCCAAAACAACTTTTTGCATCCACGGAGGTTTATATGAATTTTGAGCGATGTCGTTTGGATTATCCAACATTTCGACAACATTTCAAGCAGTAATGAATGACTTGTTTCGCCCTTACCTAGGAAAGTTCATGCTAGTGTTCTTTGGTGATATCCTTCTTTATAGTAAAAAATGGAACTCGTACCTCAAGCATGTAGAAACAATATTGAAGCTTCTAGAAGAAACAATTTTTATGCTAACAAATCAAAATGTAGTTTCGGGAAAAAAGAAATAGAATTTTTGGGACACATTCTTTCAGCCCACGACATTAAGGTTAATCCCAAAAAAATTATGGAGATCACAGAGTGGCCGCCCCCCAAGTCAATTACATGATTAAGAGGATTTTTGGGTCTAACAGGTTATTATAGAAGATTTGTTCGCAACTACGCCCAAATTGTAGCACCCCTAACATCACTATTAAGGGATGCTTTCAGATGGGATAAGGATGCATAAACTTGCTTTGAACAATTAAAAAACCTAATGACATCCACACCAGTGTTAGCAGGTCCTTATTTTACAAAGACATTCATCCTTGAAAGTGATGCTTCAGGGACATGCTTAGGAGCTATTCCCATGCAAGATAAACATCACATTGCTTTTGAAAGCCGGAAGTTAAAATCAAGTGAGAAAACAAAATCTACATACGCCAAGGAAATGTTGGCAATAATGCATTCCCTTGCTAAATGGAATCAATATTTGTTCAGGGAAAATTTTCTTGTTAAAACAAACCACAACAGCCTGAAGTATTTTCTAACTCAAAAAAATCTCTCTTGAACAACATAAATGGGTAAGCAAAATCCAAGTCTTTGATTTCGAGATTCTGTATAAAAAAGTCAAGGAGAATAGGGTTGCAGACAACTTATCAAGAAAACATGAGAGTGATGCCTCACTATGTGCCATATCCATAATTGTTCCTGAATGGATTTCAGAAGTCCAAAGTGAGTGTATGTGAAAGACTTAGATATAAGGAATCTAGTTGAAGAAGTTGAAAACAACAAAGCAACAAACTCCAAATATTCATGGGAAAAAGACATACTATGTTACAAACAAAGAATATATTTACCCAGTTCATAAAAAATAAAAAACTAAGTCTTAAAAGAGAACCATGACTCCCCGACAACGAGCCATGTTGGTTTCTTTAAAACATACCACAATATCTGCCAATCCTTCTTTTGGAAGGGACTGAAGATTGATATCCATAAATATGTGGCTGGATGTGATACTTGTCAAAGGAAGAAGTTTGAAATGGTGGCTCCGCTTAGTCTCATACAACCCCTTCATATTCCAGCTGAAAAATGGTATGAGGTATCCATGCATTTTATCACCGACCGTCCTATATCAGAAGGAAAGGATAGCATATTTTTAGTTGTTGACATAATAACAAAATATGCTCATTTCATAAGTATTTCATCCAAAGCAAAATCAAGCCAAGTCACAGATAGTTATGTAAAGAATATATTTAAGCTCCATGGGTTTCCCAAGGTTATTGTTAGTGACAGGGACCCCAAATTTACCAACAACTTCTGGAAATAATTGTTCCACCAAGTTGGGACTTCATTAACTATAAGTACCTCGTACTACCCCCAAACAATGTTGAAATATTGTAACTTCAAAGGATATTCTAAATGTATTTTACTGATGTAACCCAAGGGAGATGTTATTATTCCTCCGAGGAGGTGTTAATATTGTATTTGGTCATCATAGAGTCATGAGGTAAAGCCTCCATTGTAAGTCGTGTAACACCCCAGTTTTGACCCCGTTTGCATTATGTATATGATGTAAATATTATATGGAATCATGACAAGGAGCTCAAGGCCAAGGCCCTGTAATTGACTAATGTTTGGTATATAGGTGATCATGGTCGATGCCTGTGGTTTCTGTGCTAAGGCAAGCACGTTTGTAAACATCTTGTAAATATGCAAATTAATGAAAAAACCATAGCCAGCTATGCCAATGCAACGAAAAATGAGATGGGGGGCATGATTTTCCTAAGGATAAGGGAGAGGGAATGTTAACCTTGAACCGGTTTGGGAAAAACCATGTGTCATGGGGAAATCCCATCAAAACTGTAAACTACCCTTTTTATTGTCTTTTCTTCCCAACCATTTATTTCTGCCAGAATGTGGTTGAGGTAGTTATTACATGGAAGGGGAAGAGTATGGAAAAATTCGAATTAGGCAGAGCACCCAGTTTCAAATGTCGTATTTTTCTTGCATGGACAAGAAAACACCAGAACCATATGATAGTGGGGGGGCTCACACATTACGTCTTTGTTTGGATTCACGTTTTGGGGAGCTGCAAGACGTCTTGCTCATCCATTCATTATTCTCCATTTGTGTGGAAGCTCGGGGGATAGCTCAGTTCTTCCTATGTGTATCCTTTGCTTTCTGCAAGTGTTTTCCCTTGGCGAGACTGTGGTTGGTGTGTTGTAGTGTTATCTTGAACTACAGAGTGTATGAGACCCTGTTACTTGTGGTCCATAGTAAAGACTGTGTTGTGGAGTCTCCGTGTGGTTGTTGTGTTGTGCACCCTGGTTTGGGTCTGAACTATTTATAAGACTTAGGAGCGGAAGAGATGTAGAATGTGCTTGATAAACCTAGTGTGAAACCTCACAATAAGATAAGAGTGGCTGGTGAACCTGTTATGCACATCCCCAAGAGCACTAGAAGGGAAGGTGTAGGCTGAGGGACCGTGGAACAAAGAAGGGGACACTTCCTTGTGTTGGGTGTGTAGGCAGTGGGAAAGCCAGGCCAGATAGGTCTTGTGAAGGTGTTCTTAACTATGTAGATGATCTCACTAGCTTAGCAGTTCTTCCTACCCATTGCCTTAGAAGCTTGATAAACCCAACTGGAAAGATGGCTTGGCTATTAGCTTGATAAACCCATTTGTTGGCTTGGTTGTGTCTTGTTGAGTTTGACCTTGTGAGTAACCTTTGGCTGGACAGTCTGATAAACCCAACTGTGAATGTTGGCTTGGCTAGGTATCCTGATAAACCCAGTAGTGAGATGGATTGACTGTGTATAGTCTGATAAACCCATCTGTTGGCTTGATTGGTCCTTAAGGTGAATGATTGGCTTGACTATGAACAGTCTATGAAACCCAATCGTTAGACGGCTTGGATGAGAGGCCTGTGAAACCCATATGTTGGTTTGTTTTCCCTTCCAGCTTGATAAACCCAATTGTGTTGGCTTTGCTGAGCTTTGTTGCACCCTTGGCTATGTATGAGTCTGCTAGTGTTCCCTTCTTCCTTCAGTAAATCATGCCCAACTCGGGTGTGGCAGTGTTGCTGAGAGATTGATGAGTGCACTGGCCTATGGTTGGGTGGAACGTTGCAGGGACATAGCTGGTTGCGGGACAAGTTCTTCTCAAGACACGCGTTCTTCTTTATGTTAATCTCTACAATTGTATTTCTTGCATTGTAATTGCTTGATGGAATATGATGAATATGTTGGCTGTGTTGAATTGATGATTTGTTCCTTTGATTGACTGCAATTATAGGCATCTATGTATGTTTCCTTCAATGCATTGTTAAACTAAGTTGCAGGGTTAGAATGCTGAATGGATGTTGGCATGGATGGTCAATTCTGTTCAAAGACTTCGATTAACAGGTCGAAATTTGGGCAGAAACCTTCTTCTGCAATGGTTCATTCCGCAGGTGGGATGTGGGACGCAGAAGACATCCTTTGGCAGAGTTGGACCTCCGCAAATTCCTTTCCGCATTTGTGGGATGTGGGATGCAGAGATGTATTTTTGTGGATTACAGCTTTCCGCATTTTTCATTCCGCAACACACCTTTACGAAATTGCGGGATGCGGGATGTAGGATGCGGCTTTGTGGATTTCGATTTCCACAACGGTCATTTTTGCATGCGGGATGCAGGATTGCAGTATCGCGATTTCCACAATTCCTGATGTCGTAACTCAAGTTTTCTACGCCGTCGATTTTTGTGGGATGATTCTTAGCCATTGATTTGATTCCAAATGTGGGACCGTTTGTGATCGTTGATTTTCGTCGCTATTTCTCTCTGTCGTCCGATCTCCTACGAGATATTTCCTTGTAGATCGTCGAACTGATCAATGGAAGACGAGAGGGAGCGCGACCGTGTTGGAAATGTTGAGAAGTGGTTTGCGGCCATGCCCTGTGTTTCGATGAACAATAAAGGTTCTCGATGAAATTTTTAATTTCGCATGATAATGGGGTATGGGTATGCTACAGAGTGGTATCAGAGCTGTGGGTTGCAGCATTGGGCCTGGATGGGCCAGAATCAGTTAAGAACATCCTCTTATACCAACCCTGTAGTACACTAGATAGTGGTATCAGAGTTGTGGGTTACAGCATTGGGCTTGGATGGGCTAGAATCAGTTAAGATCATCCTCTGATACCAACCCTGTAGTACACTACAGAGTGGTATCAGAGCTGCGGTTGCAGCATTGGGCCTAGATGAACTAGTATGGATAGTGCAAGGGACAAGAATATCCTTGGATAACAGCATTGTAGTACGCTACAGAGTGGTATCTATATAATGATGCCAACACTACAGTGTGATATCAGCGTTGCGGGTTGTGGCGTCGGGCCTGAAAGGACCGGGTTGAACAATTAACAGAGCTGTTGGTTACAACATTGGACCTAGATAGGCCAGGTGATAGTAAGTAAATGGTTTTAATTTTGAATTACTGTGTATCTAACAAATGGTGTTTGATAACACATTTTATAGAGTCATAGTACATTTTGGAAGAGTGGGTTGTTGGCACAGCCATGAGAACCTACGACATGAATGATGCAAAAGATCCCTATGAGCACGAGGAAGATGTTATGGGGGAAAATGTCTGAGTTGGAAATGTTGAGACAGAGTCTAATGGGAAGAGGTTTCAAGATACTCCCTCAGATTTTGCAGCCACCATGAGAAGCCTTAGGGTGGAGATGTAGAGCTACAGGGTAGACACTGAAAGGTTGGTTAAGGCTCAGGAGGAGAAGAATCAACTGAATGCAGCCATGCTGCAAAGTCTAATAGATATACAGAGGCAGATGAACTCTGGGGACCAGACATTAAGGCTGGAAGGCAGTAAGAGCACTGCTAGAAGGAGAAAGAGATCTCCTAGTGAGTCATCAGACTCTGAAGGATCCACTAGCGATCCAAGTTCCTCTTCTCACAGGAAGGAGAGGAAGAGGCATTATCGAAACCATTCACGTGATGAGTTTAAGAAGGAGAGGCCACCTATCTTCAATGGCGAGATAAATAATGGTCAAGAAGCTGAAGCTTGGTTTCTTGGGATGAGGAAATATTTCCAAGTTCAGGATTATTCAGGAAATATGAAGGCTAGAATAGCCATCTTTAATTTGAATGGAAGAGCATCCATATGGTGGGATCACTTCAGGAAAGTGAATAAGATTAATGAAAGGAAAATTGTGTGGAAACAGTTCTAGAAGTATTTCAAGCAAAAATACCTCTCTGACAGGTACTATGATGACAAGATCAAATAATTTCATGAGCTGAGGTTGGGACAACAGACCACCATGGAAGAGTACGTAAACAAGTTCTTGGAGCTGTTGAGATATGTCAGGTACATCAAGGACGAGAAAGTGAAAATCCAATGTTTCCTGAGTGTATTGCCTTAGTATTACAAAGACATAATTGAGCTTTATGAACCTAGAACTCTGGAAGAAGTAATAAGGAAAGCTAAGTATTGCTATGAGAAAAGTAGAGGAAAACCTGACTATCATAAGACATGGAAGGACAAGAAGAATGAGAACTCAGACCAAAAGAAGAAAGGTTTCAAACCTTCTAACTTCAGGAATCAACAGAAGAAACCATCCCAAGTTGAGAAGCATCCAACTAGAGTGGTGGGAGAAAAGCCAAGAGATCCACAACAGATCAGAGAACCACTCCAATGTTGGAGATGTGGAGGACCCCACATGCGCAGGAATTGTCCACTCGAGAATGACAGTGCAAGGCCATCTTACAACCTTCAAGAGGCAGAAACAGTGGGTCAAGTAGTGAGGGCCGTCCCTAGGATTTACGCAGTGCTGGAGGACCGCCAGGCAGACCACCAGTCGACTGTGGTTGAAGTTGCAGGTAAGATTGCTGGGAAATATGTTTCTAGTTTGATTGACCTTGGTTCTAGCCACAGTTACATTGCTCCAAGAGTAGTGGATATTTGTGCTTTCAAGAAAGTGAGGCATAGAAAATCGTGGTCAGTTCAGCTAGCCACTGGAACTAAGGGAAAGGTTAGTGAAGTGGTAGAGAAATGTCCATTGGTGATGAATGGATGGGTTACTTGTGTAGATCTGAATGTTCTACCCTTTGGTTCCTATGATGTTCTCATTGGAATGGATTGGTTAGAGGCTCACAGGGTAAATATTGATTGTTACCATAAGACTTTTGAATGCATGGATGAAGAAGGTAACCCGAGAGTGGTAAGAGGCATTCCAAAGGTAATTTCTGTGAGGCAGATTTCAGCAATGCAGTTGAAGAAATTTTGTAGGAAGGGTTGCCAGTTGTATGCAGCTCATATTGTGGAGGCAATGAAGAATGAAACTCTAGGTTGGAGGACTTCCGGGTATTGCAAGAATTCAAGGATGTTTTTTATGATGAGATTCCAGGGCTTCCTCCAAAGAGGGACATTGATTTCACGATTGAACTTGTGCTAGGAGCAACACCAGTATCCAAGACACCCTACTGAATGAGTATGCCGAAAATGTTAGAGCTGAAGATGCAGCTGCAAGACTTGTTGGAGAAAAAGTATATCAGGCCGAGCGTGTCTCCTTGGGGAGCACTTGTTGTTAGGAATTTCACACCTTTTGCGGACAAAATCTATTCCTCTGGTCTGAATGGTTCAAATCCAGAACAAATAAGTCACAGAAAGGCTGATAGACTTCTCGTAGAAACTGCAGACACCTGGAATACGATCTTCAAAGATTGATGTGGTCCTTCACCTATGGAAAAAGATCTCCAAGAAGATACCTGCCAAAACACATCAAACACAAAAGATCAAAAGTACCAAAGTATTATCTATAGATCTATATTGGTGACTAAGGAATCCAATAATAAACATGCAAGATTATACATGACAAGTTATATGGGAAGAAAACCAAGTTTGCATTGATAAATAATGAAAGAGTTTACAACTTGTGCCTTAGTGTTGATGCACTCCTCCACAAAACCGATGTCTTAACCCTGATAGCTCCAACTTGCTCCTCTATGCTCACTCTTGATGGATCAGGCCAGAATGTCAAAATGGCAACATGACTTTGCTCTCTCCTCAACCATGGGGTATGAGCCTATTTATATAGGCCTCAAATGGATAGGGATGGTTGAGATTTTGGTGGGTGAGGTGGATAGGAGATCCCCAAAGCATGGATCTCGAGCTCAACTGACCCAGGTGAATAGGGATAAGGCTTGCCACGAATATTTTGATCTAGAAGCTTCGTGAAGTCTCTCTTTTTCACTTTTTACCAAGGGCACCGCTCCTGCTCCTTGATGACAGAGCGGTGTTAGGCAGATCTGCTCTTCAAACAAAGAGAAAAGGTGGTGCCACCACCTGTCTTCAACACAACTTAGGCGGTGCCGAAGAAGGTACCGCTCCTAAGCTTAAGGGTAGACGCGGTGCTAGGTTTTTATATGCAAATTTGACATTTGGATCAAGGTTTTCACTTCAAGATTTGAGAATGAGGGAAAACATGGATGTTTAGGATCTTATCACATGTTGATGACGAGATTTGGTTGTAATAAAATGCCCCCCAAAGCATGAGGCTAGAGGGATACGATATGCGGGAGCTTTGATAGAGCAAGTTATCACTTCGAGGTAAGAGTCGGCTTGATCGAAGATCAACATCAACAAGGCATCAACAATACATCAATAATTTTGACTCATGAGCAAATGTGTCTTCGCCATGATTACAGACCAATACAAGGCAGATCCATGGGAGAAAATAACGAACATGGCTACTAGAGTACAACATAGATCCATGTGATAGAGGACTCAAACTTGGACATAGCTACTAGACATACAATGTAGATCTATGTCATACAGACGCAAATTTGAGCATAGCCATGACCATACAAATGTGGATCCATGCTGGTACTTCATACAATATACTCCATCGCAACCTGGGGAAAAAGTTATGAGTGATTTCAAACAGATACCCAGGGTCTTCGTCTCATCTTCCACAAAGTACGATTCTATCCATGTGATTACAATGATGTGAGGTCAAACATGGTAGAAACCACTTGATTACCAGCCAATGATGTGAACCGTTAACAAGTGCGAGGGAGATCACCATTGATTTCAATGATTCCCAAGGTACCCTAGTACAATCCACTGAATGTGAATAGATGTTTCGATTTCGAACACTCAGTCGAATCTCTTGATCAAAGGTCAACGATGTGAACCTATGTTGAAAGTGAGAGAATCTGTCATTGAGGTATACAGATCTCAAGGTACTAAATTCGACGACAGGAATAATCTCGTCGAAGGAGGGCCATGATGAATCCCACATTGACGACACGAAACTTGGAACAAAGTTCTGGAATGTCGTAGATAATGTAACCATAGAACTGACTCAAAAGTACTGACACAAAAGGCTGTTTTAATTGCAGAGGTAAAATTTTTGCTTCCTTTGAACATCAGGCAGCACGACAAAAGACTTAGCAGCATTGACTCGTCGAGGCGAGACATAATACGACAGTGGACAATGAATTCTTTGAAGGGCTCAAAGGAGTGACATGACTCATGAAAGTGGATCAACTTGTAAGTCAGCTAAATACTTAATTGATTGAATGATATGCATACAAGTGCCATGTTCAAAGGTGACAAACAATTTCCATTTGATTTGCAAAATGATTCTCTTCCCTTAATTTCCCCACCATGATTGATGAGTGCCTCTTTTCATTTTTACGAGCCCAAAGAGGGTAACAAACACTCGTTTTAGGCCTTCCGAAGACAAGTCCATTCTCATATATTTCACGAACCTGAGAAAGGAGGGGTTCGTTCCCTAAACAAGTCTCTCAGTTTTTAGTTTAACGAGTCCAATGAAATCAAACTCGGTATCGTTCATGTTTAGAGAGTTTGAACAAAGACGAAAGAGAACTCCAAAAGGTCCTTTTTCATATGATTTAGTCTCTAGGGCCCGAAAAAGTGAAATAATACCTGAGAGAACTCTTCCAGTCATGATTGGCTAGAGGGTTCCTTTTTCATAAATAGTTTGTCCGAACCGAAAAAGAGATAACCTACCATCGGAGAGACGACTCTTCAAATAATTTTACGAGTATGAAGACGACAAGTACTCGACAATCTTTTCATATTTAGGGAGTCTGAAAAGAGTTTAAAGGAGACTCCATTAGGTTTGTTTTTCACGATGAGAAGTTTTTACGAGCCTGAAAAGAATCGGAAAAATACTCAGAACTTTGTTACTGAGTTCTAAGAGCATGACCAAAGTGTTGAAACAAACGCTCGAGGACTTTTTTTGTTTTCTAGAAGTGCGAAAAAGTTAAAAACAAAATCCTCCATAGACACTAGTGTTTATCTTTTCATCCCTGCAAGACCTAAAAAGTCCAGTAGTTCCCTAAATATCAAATAAATGACTTTATAAACTATATTGAAGGGTGTTTTCATATCAAAATGATTTAAAAATATTAATAATAATGTGAAAAACCTAAAAAATATATTTAAAAGCCAATTGAATAGTAAAAACAAGTCATTTTACTGTTTACCAATTTGTGAGAGCATTTGGGAGACTTTTGGAGCCAGATCTTCAACCGGAGATTACAGGAGCATCCACCGTCCATTTCGAGTATAGTTAGAGCTAGGTAGATGCTAGAACCTTGCTCTTTCACTTTATAATTTCCATTTTTTCTTTGCCTAGGGTTTCAGGGGTCTTTTAACAAGCCCTAAACCCAAATTGCAGGCACCGCTCTTGCTCTTTGCAGGACAAGCGGTGCCCGATAAAAACCACCCCTGTTCAGTTTCACTCAGGCAGTGCCACTGCTCTGTGTAAGTGGAGGAAAGGCGGTGCCGACCGTGAGGTTGAAAAACTAAGTGGGCAAGTGAAAAGAACATGTCTTTGATGATTTTAATGTTTGAATATGATTTTGACTAGCTCATTTGTTGTTTTTGGCAGGTTTTATCCTGTTAAAAATGGTTATATGGAAAGAACGACAACATGATGATGATGATGCCCTGGCTGAGGGAAATGTGGGGTGCATTGCTGCTTTGAGAGGTTGTGGCCTCTTGAAGTTTTTTTGCACTCCGAGTATGATATCCCATCATCGCCTGCTAGAGTGTATTCTACGTATGTGGAACCATGTGTGGAACCCTGAGCAACAATACTTTGAAGTGGGAGCTCATGTACTGACCACAGAGGTAGAATATATCTCCTTTCTGACAGGATTGTCTAGGTGAGGTGCTCATGTTTCATTCACTGGTCCTCGAGGAGGGGACGTGACCACCCAGGAGCTGATAAACCGTTATTGCATGCTTGGTACTAGGATGTCAGGGAAGAAGATTCCCATAAAGGTAGTGGTGGATGATGCACTGCGCACTATACTTTTTGTTATGCATAGGCTGGCAGGAAGCCAAGGGGGCTCAGCAGGCCTTCAGGGCGCATTTACTGTATGCCATAGAAGCTATGGCACCCACTGTCTTTAACTGGGCAGATGCACTACTTCTGGTTTTCAAAGACCAAGTGACTAAATGTCGGCAAGGCGAATTGAAATAGTTCGGCTATGGATCTATCTTAGCTTGTTTCATTTTCGAGCGGGTGCCCCACTTGAGGCCCCAAGTGATTTTTATAGAGCTGAGGCCCAGAGACCCCTGTATGTTGCGGTGGGTAGAGATTATGGCTCGTACAGGAGGCGGCATAGTTAAAGTAAAGTATGATGCCGGATTTTTTCGCTGGTTAGATGACCAGATCCTCATGATTGAGGATTACGCATATGCAGGTGCTGACTTCAGGGGTGACCTTGATCTACCACTTCCACCTGGAGAGCAGTGGAGGGATATTGGTAAGAAACAATACTCTAAAATGTTGATTGTGTTTTTGTATTTTCGTGTTTTATGTTTTTTATAAGTAGTAAGAAGACCTAAATTTTCTCATGCAGATGTTGGTATGGCATGACCTAGGGGATCATCCCCAATGGACAGGCGGGCAGGAGCTCGATTTGTTCATCAAGGTGACGACCAACTGGGAGAGTTAGAGGAGAACCTGGAGAGGTTAACCCTAGACATACTGGATGCAGCTATTGACGACCTCCCGATGAGGTACCAGAGGCACACTGCGGGAGTGCCAGGCCGTTTCAGTCGACTACTACGTAGAGTAGTATGGGATGTCATGTGTTACCATGATCATCACTAGATGATGTCCTGCACGATGTATTATTGAAAGATGAGACAAATTCATGATTTTTTATGATGTTGTATTTTCCTGAAAGCCACTGTGCTTCAGATGAGGTCTTGTGACTGTTTTTTGTAAAAACATTATATATATATATATACAGACTCTGTTACTGGTGTTTATACGTCTCTAATGGAAAATGTATTTATATTAGTTTATGCGTTATCTACTATTTATTTACAATATGATGAACCATGTTTGATTTTCAAGTTATGTATGAGCAATATATCAGTCTAGGATATAGTGTGCTAACAAATCAACAACTGCATTGTCTGCCCTAGGGATATGCCTGTAAGTAATGACCTCAAATGATCTTTCCAGTAGACACACTTTCTAGAAGAGGTAGAGAAGTATGGGATTTTTGATGGCATAGACATGGTTCAAATGACAAACCACTAACTGGGAGTCCATGAATACTACTAAATCACAAATGTCCCGAGATGCAGCTTCAATCAGTAAACCTATTACTGCTTGATACTCGACGATGTTGTTGGTAGCTGGACCAATACAAACCGCTCCTAAACTGAGTAGATCGTGTGCATGGGAATACAGAACCCAAGCAGCTGGAGCAAGGTTCAGGGTATGGCGACAAGCACCATCAACGAAGCCATAAAATGCCATCCAATCTGCATAACCAAGACATGGTATAAACAGTCTAGACACTAAACTCAAAACCATATTGAAAATACTAAAACACACTGAAAGTAAAAAATGTACATATATACAAGGTACCATACATGAGTGATCTAAGCATAGTACCTCTTCAGGTACAACCCATTGCGAGGTTGTCCGAAGGGGATTTTGTCATAATCTACGAGCTCATAGGCCCCTTTCTCTAATACTTTGGAAACGATAAAAGGACCATACCACATTGATTCGAACTTCCCTTTTCCTAGTTTAGCATGTTTCTGATCGTAGGTCAAAACTAGGTCACCTTCATTAAAAACACGAGGTTGGAAAGATTTATCATAGTGCACCTTGACGCATTTCTTATGTGCCTCATTGACTAAGGCAACATCTTGTCTAGTTTCGTCAATATTGTTTAGGTATAAAAATATTTCTTCCTCGGTGGAAGTATTGGGGAGAAGTTCAACGACAAGTTTCAAAGACGGGATCTAGCACTGAATAGGTAGGACAACTTCTAGTCCTTAAACTAACTGGAAAGGTGTAAAACCAGTCGTTGTTTTCACTGAAGTCCTATAAGCCCAAAGAGCAGAAAAGAGAGTCTGGTGCCAGTTGGATTTATGATCTCCAACCATCCGACGCAACATAGTTTTTAAGACTTTGTTAATGGCCTCGACCTGACCATTAGCCTGCGGATAATAGGGAGTTGAGTTTTCATGGCGAAAACCCAACTTGGCACTTAACTCTGCCATCATCTGATTCCGAAAATGTGATCCATGATCAGTGACTGAAATCCAAACCTAGCTATTACGTGATTAAATAGGAAGAGGGCGACAGTCTTACCATCCTCTGCATATGTAGGCATAGTCTCATCCCATTTAGTGAAATAATCCATGGCTACTATGATGTAACCATGCCCCCCGATTGAGGTAGGATTAGAATGCATAAAATCTATCCCCCATTTGAAGAAAGGGCTAATGACAATGATGGGGTGTAGCGGAGCAGGTTGGGTGCGCTTTTTCTGATAGAAATGTTGGCAGGGTGGGCATTTCTTAACATCCTCGTGACAATCTTTGAAGATTGAGGGCCAGAAATAGCTAGCACAAAGGATTTTCTGGGCTGTAGCCATCCTAGAAAGATGACCGCCACATGCTCCAGAGTGGCAGTCATTGAGAACCTGTTCAGCCTCTTCATGGGTGAGGTATCGTCGGAGAATGGAATCTATACCACGCCTATACAATGTATCATTCAGGATAAGGTAGTATTTTGCATGGTGACGGATGCGGCGACGAACCTCCCGAGACAAATTGGGCTGAAATCTCTGTGTCTGGAGATAAATGATTAAATCTTCATACCACGGGTCGGTCGTGCTTATTAGGAACAAAAATTCACCCAGGAATGAATCACTGGGCTGAGAATCCATCAAAGCAGAGGGAAGGTCACACATCATCTCTGCAAAGACCAATGATTTCTTTGAAGTAGCTTTGGAAAACTCAAGGTCAAACTCCTGTAGGATGACGATCCAACAGGAGTATTTTCCACCTAGCACCTGACGAGTTAGGATGTAGTACATAGGGTTTTGGTTTGCAAATACTGTGGTAGTGCGAAGAAAAATGTAATGACGTAATTTTTGGACAACAATGACTGTAGCCAATGCTAGCTTCTCCATACATGAGTATCGAGTTTCAGAATCGAGAAGATTCTTACTAGCGTAGTATATCACGTGTTCTTTCCCGTTCTGATCCTCTTGGGCTAGAACCATTCTGATGGTAGTAATAGAGGTAGCAACATATAAGAGAAAATCCTTTGAATAATCCGGGGTATGTATCACGGGTGAATGAGTCAGAGCGTGCTTAAGATTATCAAAGGCTCACTGGGCGTGGTCATCCCAGAATAATGGAGTGGCCTTCTTGAGGAGACGCATATAACCGTGCGTTTTCTCAGCAAAGTTACAAACAAAACGACGAGGAAAGTTTGCCTTCCCTTGCAAAATTTGGATCTCAAGGATGTTGGTTGGGGCAGGTAGGGAGAGTATAGCAACAATCTTTAGTGGATCAATCCGGATGCCATCCTTAGAAACCACGAAGCCTAAGAAACGTCCCATCTCAACGAAAAAAACACATTTGTGTGGGTTCAACAATATTTTGTAATGGCGACATCTCAAGAAAATGTCTCTAAGATATTGAGGGTGGTCTTTCCGTTGCTGTGAATGCGCAAGGAGATCATCAAGGTACGACTCCATGATGTTTTTAATGTCATGAAACACATAGGACATAACACGCTGGAAGGTGGCTCCGGCGTACTTGAGGCCAAAGGGTAACTTCCTATAGGAGAAGGTTCCCCACGTGCATATAAATGTCGTCTTGTGCTGATCGACAGGAAATATCTCAATCTGATTATAGCCAGAAAAGCCATCCATGAATGAGAAGATGACACTTTTGGGATAGTTGCCGATAATCTGATCGATGTGTGAAGTTAGAAAATTGTCCTTAGGACAGGCTTTATTCAAGTCTCGGAAATCAATGCAGATTTTAATGGTTCCCTGATTTTAGTTCATAGGAACGATGTTAGATACCCATTCCGTCAGGGATATAGGATAGATGAATCCCGCCTTCAGAAGTTTTTTGACTTTGGTTTTGATAGCCGTTACCTTCTGGGGATGGACTTGACCCAATTTCTGCCTGATCGGTCTGGCTGTGGACCACGATAGATGGGTCTATCCCAGACATTTCTTCATAAGACCATGAAAAAATATCTTGAAACTCCTTGAAAAGTGTTCTATATTCTCCAGTTTCTTCTATTGAATAGTTCTTCCCAACGGGAACATGTTCAATAGTTCCAGGCTTGACCGATATGTCGATTGGAGATGTTTTAGTGATGTTGTATAGATTTCCTTCAGAATCAAAATATTGCAACAACACAGGTGTTTGCGGAATGTCGACAATATCAGTACCCAAGAGAGATACAAGATCATTATCTGCCGAATTGGTGGTGGGGAGGAATGAGGATCTATGATGATGGTCCTCCCATACTAATTCATTTTGTACTCATAATCTCCATGATAGTTTCGTCTGATGGAAAATTCTGGGAGAGATAATCCAGAGTAGGAAGAGAGGATACTAACCAGTAGGGCAGGTGGTAAGGATCCGAAGCCACAAGATGAAGATCATCTGTATGGTCATCGGAAACGGATTGGATAGCATCATAAACTGCTTCATGCGGGTTGTGGGAGGATGACTCAACAACTTGCTTACCCTTGGGATCATAGCCAAACGAGGAGATCATATTGGCAGTTGCCGTCTCTGTGCTAGAAGGAGCTGATGGGAATACACCCATAAGGGAAAAGTCCTTCAGCATACCTACTCTAATCGACTGATAAGGAGGAGGGGACTGACCTAGAATAGGGATGTTATTTGCTGTAGGGTTAGTAACATCCGGTGTACAGAAATCAAGTTGATCAATTGTCATAATCTTTCCCAAATGTGGAAACTGGAGTGTTCTAAATACCGTCGAAGCGACAACAGTCATAGCATAAAACCAATTTCTTCCTAGGAGAAGATTGTAGTCTAACGAGGCATCCACTACTTCCACCTGAATGGAAACAGTTTCCCCCCCTAGCTCAACTAAAAGTGTTGGCATGAGACCATGGGGTTGGAAACCTCTGCCATCAAAGGCTCTTAGGGTCGTTGGTGATTTTACAATCTCGGGAGAGATAATGGCTTTCCAACAGGATAGAGACAAAAATGAGGTTGAAGCAACTTCATGTAGAACAGTCCTAAATATTTTTTTCCCAACTACTTTTGTTATGATCTGAAAAGTGAGTTGGTGAGGTAGTCTAGATTTGTGTTTCTCCGGGTTAAAATGGATCAAATTTGTGTTATCCAGGTCTAGGGCTCCTAAGGCAGTTAACAAGTTTTTGCGTTGTGTAGGACAGCTTTGGAGTACTTCTAAGGTAGACATTGCACACAGTGCCTGAGCGAGGTCTTCAACAACATTATAGAACTGTGCAGCTCTGGCATTGGAATTAAAAACAAACTTCCTAAGAGTACTCTTGGGTGGATGCAAATCATGTCGATATTAGGTTTCTCGATAGTTAGGGGACCGTTAGACGAGGATGTGGGAGAACCAGTGAGAGGAGCTTTATCTGGAGAAGGATTTTCATTTTTATTCTCTTCATGTTTGTCGCATGATTGACTACGAGTTGTTAAATTAACAGTTTTCTACAACATCATTCGGACTTCCTCTGAAGGATCATAATTTCCATGATTGGACATGTGGTTTATCAGTTGTTGCTCAGAAGGAAAAGGATAAGTAAGAATTGCTAGTGAGGGGTTACTTTTTAAAAACTTGTTAATTTCATCGTGACGGGGACATTCCTTTGTGAAATGATCGCCTCCACACAACATGCGGGGATATCTAGCTTTCCTTTTTCCTTTATTGTCATTCTCTGGGGCCATAGGTTTGGGATTTTCCTATTGGTTTCTGGGTCTTTTATTTTTACCTTTTCCCTTTTTCTTATTACCAGATGATTGCGTACTTTGAATAGCATTCACCTCGACAAAAACCGTAGGATTAGAAGGAGCAGTAGTAGAAGCACTAGGTTGCTTGGTAGGTTTTGCCATTAACAGGGTCTGGATTGAACTGATAACCCCATTGACAGGAGTTTCTGTAGGTGGCTTAGCCGGGTCCTTGCTGGGATGAGGAGCTTGAGGAATAAGGTCATACAAAGTTCCGGATTGGGAATACACCAAATCCAGATACTAAGCACGACTGATAGCCTGATCTTCAGTGACAACACCTCCCATAGCCACATCTCGGGAAATGGGTGGCAACAAAGACTTCATAAACCAATCAGCTAAGAGTTGGTCCGGGATAGGATCTTTAATGAGCCTTCTTTGCCTTCTCCACTTGTGGATATGATCCGATATGTGTGTGGAGGTGTTTTGACACAGAGAGGTCAAAAGGTTTGTACCCGTTTCATAACGAATGGGTAGCTGAAAGTGTGTGAGGAAGACAATTTCCAATGCACTAAAATCCACAAATGAATGTCGTGGAAGTTCAATATACCATTTCACGGCCGTACCGGTCAAAGTGCGCTGGAAGAGTCTCAATCAAATAGAATCATCCATCAAGGAGTTTGACGAACACCATAGATGGAAAGTCATAACGTGATTTTTGGGATCATCTCCCTGCTTACCATCGAATTTTGGAATGTCCGATGGCAACTTTACTGGAATAGCAGGCTGTGAAGGGTTGTGTTGAATGGGGTCATTAATCAACTTGGACAAATCGGGTAAGTCCAAGTTGTTAGGAAAGGTAATTGACAATTGGGTTCCACGTACTGGTAATATTGATAAGGCATGTAACCACCAGTAGGGCCATAGGTTGACTGATATACATGTTGTTGAAATGTCTGATGAGATGATGTACTTCCTGAAGATTTACCTCCAGGGTTAGGGCCGCCAGAGCCGCCAGGATCATTAGGAGGAGGTCCACCAGGACCTACGGGACCACTAGGACCACTAGGAGGAGGACCACCAAAACCACCAAGACCACCAGGAGGAGGACCACCAGGACCGCCAGGACCACTAGGAGGAGGACCGTTGGGAACCCCGGGAGGAGGACCTCCATATGGTGTTCCTTCGGCACCTCCAACAGTATGAATAGGTATTCCTCCCATCGCCGGCATGTAAGACCAGTTGGGTTTCCCCCATGGTGTAAATGCATTCCCAGGGTATGGAATTCAAGTGTAAGACATTCCTATAAGTGTAGGTTGATAATTCGTGTTCCCTATAGGAATTTGATTTGTTGGGTAACCATAACCCCATGAGGGTTGATTAACTACAAGTTGTTCCACTAATGGATGAGCTGAACTTGAAGGAGGGTTTACCACATTTGTGTTGGTGGGAGGGACGTATACTGTGGATTGTCCTACAGTAGAGGGTTTCCTATTATTAGTAACAATTCCATTAGTGGGTAACGTAGGTTGCGCCAGGGGGTTCCCCCCCGGCGTTAGAAGGTATAGACACTACTGGAATTGAAGGTTTCCCTCCAGCCATAGAAAGTATGGGATGACTAGAGACAGAATTAGAACTCAAAATTGTAGGAGCGGAATTGGAGGTTTAACCTAGATTGCGAGAAGTTTCACCATATGCTGGATGACCATAAGTGGAAGCTCTAATTTCAGCCATAGGCCTAGGATCCATATTATGGGGTAATCTAGCTGATATAGTTTCAGTATGAGGTGTAGGTGCGGCCAAAACTCTATCTAGCCTTTGCATTCTCTCTTGAAAATCTCGTGCACGATGAATATATGCTTGGATTTGTCTATATTCTTCATCTGGAGAAGTTTGTTCAGGAGAGGTTCTATTAACCCTGAATGAGGAAATGGATTGACCCATGGAATTTCTCCAAAACGGAGCATCTGGGCCATACTTAGGTGGAGCAGGACTATCGGTACGACTTTCCATATGTGGATGAAAGGCAGTATCAACCATAGGAGGCTGTTGAACCAAGGGATTAATATAAGAAGTGAATTGGTGTCCACTTTCTACAACTATATTTTCTTCCTCATGGGAACTAGTTGTAGCTCCTTGGTCGATGGATTCCATTGGAATTTATCTCGTAAGAGGAGGAAAATCGGGTGGCAAACCCTGATTCCTTCTGGATCGTCTCAACTAATATGTAGCCAAATTGCATCAGTTACTAAACTAACCTAGGATCTCAAAACTAATTAAAAACACACAAAACTTTCTCCTACTCAAGCTACAGGCCATCAAGCAAACTTAAATGACAGGATGAGCTCAAATAGTCGGTCTCTCACCAGGATTGTCAAGCAGGTGCAACTAGCGATATACCACAAGGGTACATGTGTAGTAATCTCCATGAATGCTATTTTGGTGTATTGCTCCATACAAGATGAACAAAGGGTTTTCTCAGATGGACAGGGTATCCTAGTGGGGTCTCCCGATATACACAAGGTACGTGGGAGCTCAAATCAGTAGTAGTGCTGTCTAATGCACAACCGTTCACAAGGGGCCTTCCGATATACAATCGAGTACGTGAAGTACCTTTCTATATACCTCAAAGTTATGTGAAAGGCCGTTCGATATACCGATGGTATGTGGAAGAACCACGCAAGTCCCGGGTTGTAGTGCGGACAAGTAATGACAGCTCCTACGTTTAACGACGCTCGAACACGTCTCTAACCTATCACTCAAATTTCTATACAAGTTTTAGACCTATAACTACCGTTAATTTTAAAGTGGATGGTTAGGTGAATGCATGAGATTTTGACAGAAAATTAAAACCTTGCAAATATGAAATGCACATTCATTCACTTTACCATTGAGATTATGCTTAATTATGGGAAGGAGAGAGAATCTTTTTCTTTTCAATTTTGCTTTGAAACCAAAAAATTTTCAAACAACTACACTAAACAATTATTTTCCGAGAATACAAGCAATCAATACTTCTTCAAATCAAATCTTTTGAAAGCAAGCAGATATGATAAGATCTCGTTTCTAAGAAGAAAGACAAGAAGCACACAAAGGCATATTCGATATTTTTTCGATTATTCTATTAAACTGGAAAGATCTAATTTAAAACTACCAATATTTTTTCTTTTGAACTAAAGGGAAGAAAAATGGAGATCTGAATGAGGCTAATCATAGGTCCAACAATTCGTCCTCAAATAACGATAAAATGAATCTCAATTAAAAAAGTTTTTATTTTTATTTTTTATTTTCAGAGTAAAAAGAAGTCCTTCACTATCTTAATGAAAAAATGGAAACAAACAAACCGATCAAACAGGTCTTTCTTTTCAGGATTATCCAAAAGCAGGAAGAGATATAATTGAGCTAAAGCTTTCAAGCACTCCTTTCTAAATAACCAAACTCACAAGCAGTAACAATGATGAATATAGCCTTTTGATTTTAACAAACAAGCATTTAGGACATAAAAAATTTCAGATTTGAAACACTCATGTATTTGCAAACAAGCCTGGACAATGCCAGTTGAAGACCAAAAATCCAAAAACCAAAAAAATTCTTTGCAAAATTTTGAAAAACAGAGGTCTGGAGAAAACCTACCTGGAATTGCTTGCAAAAGATTGTTGACATAGTGGTTCTGAGGAGGCACCGCATCCTACTAACTACTCATAGGAGGGGGCACCTCTTTTTGCTAACTATGCACAAGCCGTGGCATCGCTTTGTGTTCATTGCACAAGTGCGGTTCCCTGCAAGTGTCCAAAACACAATAAGAGTGAAAAAACAAATTCAAAGCTTGGAAAACCAACATCAAAAAGGATAAATCAACAGTAATAAAGAGCATAGAAGGTCAGGATGGCTCATATCTAAAGAGATATGATGATATCAACTCAAAACCCAACTAGGTCAGATGGCGGATCTGACTGAAATGATAAGAAGATGTAGCTTGGATTCAGAAAAGTGTTCAAAGGCTAAGGAATATCATATATGCTGAAGCTCTTCCCCAGTAGAGTCGCCATATTTGTTGTTAGGAATTTCGCACCTTCTACGGACAGAAGCTGTTCCTCTAGTCTGAATGGTTCAGATCCTGAAGAAATAAGTCACAACAAGGCTGATAGACTTCTCCTAGAAACTACAGACACCTGGAATACGATCTTCAGAGATTGATGTGTTCCTTCACCTATGGAAAAAGATCTCCAAGAAGATACTTGCAAAAACACATCAAACACAAAAGATCAAAAGTACCAAAGTATTATCTATAGATCTATATTAGTGACTAAGGAATCCAATAATAGACATGCAAGATTATACATGGCAAGTTATATGGGAAGAAAACCAAGTTTGCATTGATAAATAATGAAAGAGTTTACAACTTGTGCCTTAGTGTTGATGTACTCCTCCACAAAACCGATGTCTTATCCTTGATAGCTCCAACTTGCTCCTCTATGCTCACTCTTGATGGATCAGGCCAGAATGTCAAAATGGTAGCATGACTTTGCTCTCTCCTCAACCATGGGGTATGAGTCTGTTTATATAGGCCTCAAATGGATAGGGATGGTTGATATTTTGGTGGGTGAGGTGGATAGGAGATCCCCAAAGCATGGATCTCGAGCTCAACTGACCCAGGTGAATAGGGATAAGGTTTTCCATGAATATTTTGATCTAGAAGCTTCGTGAAGTCTCTCTTTTTCACTTTTTACCAAGGGCACCGCTCCTACTCCTTGATGACAGAGTGGTGTTAGGAAGAACTGCTCTTCAAACAAAGAGAAAAGGCGGTGCCACTGCTTGTCTTCAACACATCTCAGGAGGTGCTGAAGAAGGTACCTCTCCTAAGCTTAAGGGTAGAGGTGGTGCTAGGTTTTTATATGTAAATTTGACATTTGGATCAAGGTTTTCACTTCAAGATTTGGGAATGAGGGAAAACATGGATATTTAGGATCTTATCACATGTTGATGATGGGATTTGGGTGTAACAGAACCAGTTTTGTTTGTAAAGAAGAAAGATGGTACACTCAGATTGTGTATTGATTACAGACAGCTGAACAAGGTTACGGTGAAGAATAAATATCCTTTGCCTATAATTGATGACCTCTTTGATCAAATGAGGGTATCAAAGGTATTTTCCAAGATTGACTTGAGGTCTGGTTACCATCAGGTAAGAATCAAGGATGAAGACATTCATAAGACAACCTTCAGGACAAGGTATGGGAATTATGAGTTTGTAGTGGTACCATTTTGTCTCACAAACACGCCAGCTACATTTATGTGCCTTATGAACATTGTCTTCAGCAGGTATTTGGACAAGTTCGTTCTTGTTTTCCTTGATGACATTCTTGTTTATTCTAAGAATGATGAAGAGCATGAAGAGCATTTGAGATTAACATTACAATTGCTTAGGGAGCATCAGTTATATGCAAAGTTGAGCAATGTGACTTCTATAAAGATAGAATTTAGTACTTGGGTCACATTATCTCAGAAGAGGGTATATATGTGGACTCAGAGAAGATTGAAGCCATAATGAATTGGCCTACTCCAAGAAACGTGATAGATGTAAGATATTTTATGGGACTTGCAGGATACTATAGGAGGTTCATTGAAGGATTCTCCAAGGTTGCAAATGCCATTACTTCTTTGCAAAAGAAGGGAATGAAGTTTTAATGGACAGTGAGGTGTGAAGAAAGCTTCCAGCAGTTGAAGAATCTTCTCACAAGTGCACCATTTTTGAAAGCTGTAGACCCAGAGAAAGATTTTGTGGTGTGTACTGATGCATGCGGTCAAGGGCTTGGAGGAGTCCTTATGCAAGAAAACCACGCGATATGTTATGAGTCAAGGAAGTTGAAGGAACATGAGAAGAACTATTCTACTCATGATCTGGAACTTGCATCCATAGTACATGCTCTCAAGATGTGGAGGCATTACTTGATGGGCATAAGATTTGAGCTAAGGATAGACCATAGTGTTCTGAATTATTTGTTTGATCAGCCTACTCTGAACGCTAGGAAAGCTAGATGGCTGTAGTTTTTCTGTGAGTTTTATTTTGAGATCAAACACATAAAGGGGAAATAGAATAAGGTAGCTAATGCACTCAGCAGGAAGGTGCAAGAAATGTATGTGGCATCCGTTAGTGTTTGCCAATCGGAGTTGAGGCAGTAGATTGTTAATCATGTTGCTGAAGATGAATTGTATGCGCAATTTAAGGACAAATTGTAGAAGCAAAGCCTTGAAAATAGGTATGAGGGATATAAATTGGAAGAAGATGGAATTTTTACTTACAAGAACATAATTTACATTCCAAATGTAGCATATTTGAGGAGAGTTGTTATGGACGAGATCCATCAAGCTCCATATTCTGGTCACCCAGGATATCAGAAGACAATTGCTATAGTCATAAAGCAGTACTTTTGGCCAGGAATGAAAAAGGACATGGATGAATACATTTCCAGGTGCATGAAATGCCAATAGGTGAAGGTTGAGCATCAACACCCAACAAGTTTGTTGCAGCCTTTGTCAGTTCCGGAATGGAAACGAGAATTATTTCCATGGATTTTATTACAGGATTTCCAATGACTTGGAGAAAACTTGATTCCATCATGGTTGTGGTGGAAAAGTTGACAAAGGCAGCCCATTTTATACCGGTTAAGTCAACGCATAATACTGTTGACATTGCAAAGATCTTCATGAAGGAGATTTTCAAATTGCATGGATTTCCAAAGGCAACAGTCTCTGACAGAGATGCCAAGTTCACTTCCATTTTTTGGAAGGGATTGTTTGCAGATTTGGGTACAAAGCTAAACTTTAGCACCGCGTACATCCTCAGACTGATGGACAGATAGAAAGAGTAAATCAAGTGCTAGAAGACATGCTTCACATGTATGTGATGGACAAACCAACCAAGTGTTTTACACTTGGTAGAATTTGCTTATAGAAATGGACAACAAGCATCCTTGGGGATGAGTCCATATGAAGCTCTGTATGGCAAGAGGTGTAGGACACCAATGACTTGGGATAATCCAGTGAACAAAGTTGTGCTTGGTCCATAATTTCTTAAGGAGATGGAGCAGGAGGTTGTAAATATCAGGTAGAATGTGAAAGCATCCCAGGACATACAGAAAAGATATGCTGATAAGCATAGGGTGAATAGAGAGTTCAGTGTTGGGGATCATGTTTACCTCAAAGTGAGGGAAAACAAGAGTTCCTTGAAACTTGGAAGTTGTGCCAAGTTGTCACCGAGATATTGTGGGCCTCTTGAAGTGCTTGAAAGAATAAAGCCAGTTGCATATAGACTTGCATTGCCAGCTAGCACTAGAGCTCATAATGTTTTTCATGTTTCCTTGCTTAAGAAATATATACATGACCCTAACCATGTGATAATTTGGAATGTGATTCAGGTGGAACCCGAGGGAGAGTTCCAAATAGAGCCAATGCACATCCTCAACAGGAAGGTCACCATGCTCCAGAATGGATCCACATGACAGGTAAAGGTGCAGTGGGAGCACTACGGTCCTGAAGAGGATACATGGGAGCTGGAGGATTCCATGCGGTTGGTACATCCATTTTTGTTTGAATCTGCGGAGCACTGAGGGCAGTACCAGTGTAGGAGTTTTGTTCAATTTAGTAAAAGCACCGAGGACAGTGCTATTGAAGGGGGAGGGGAATGTAACACCCCGGTTTTGACCCCATTTTCATTAATGTATATGATGTAAATATTATATGGAATCATGACAAGGAGCTTAAGGCCAAGGTCCCGTCATTGACTAATTTTTTGTATACATGTGATCATGGTCGATGCCTATGGTTTCTGTGCTAAGGCAAGCACGTTTGTAAACATCATGTAAATATGCAAATTAATGAAAAACCCACAGCCAGCTATGTCAATGCAACGAAAAATGAGATGGGGGGCATGATTTTCCTAGGGATAAGGGGGAGGGAATGTTAACCTTGAACCGGTTTGGGAAAAACCATGTGTCATGGGAAAATCCCATAAAAACTGTAAACTACCATTTTTCTTGTCTTTTCTTCCCAACCATTTATTTATGCCAGTATTTGGTTGAGGTAGTTATTGCATGGAAGGGGAAGAGTATGGGAAAATTTGAATTGGGAAAAGCACCCAGTTTTGAATGTCGTGTTTTTCTTGCATGGACAAGAAAATACCAGAACCGTATGCCAGTGGGGGGGCTCACACATTATGTCTTCATTTGGATTCACGTTTTGGGGAGCTGCGGGACGTCTTGCTCATCCATTCATTATTCTCCATTCACGTGGAATCTCGGGGGGGCAACTGAGTTATTCCTATGTGTATCCTTCACGTTTTGCAAGTGTTTTCCATTGGCGAGACTGTGGTTGTTGTGTTGTAGCATTATCTCGAACTACAGAGTGTATGAGACCTTGTTACTCATGCTCTAGAGTAAAGCTTGTGTTGTGGAGTCTCCCTATGGTTGTTGTGTTGTGCACCCTGGTTTGGGTGTGAACTATGTATAAGACCTAAGAGTGGGAGAGATGTAGAATGTTCTTGATAAACCTAGTGTGAAACCTCACAATAAGATAAGAGTGGCTGGTGAACATGTTATGCACATCCTGAAGAACACAGGAAGGGAAGGTGTAGCCTGAGGGACTGTGGAGCAAAGAAGGGGAAAATTCCTTGTGTTGGGTGTGTAGGAAGTGGGAAAGCCAGGCCAGATAGGTCTTGTGAAGGTGTTCTTAGCTATGTAGATGAGCTCACTAGCTTAGCAGTTCTTCCTGCCCACTGCCTTAGAAGCCTGATAAACCCAAATGGAAAGATAGCTTGGTTGGTAGCCTGATAAACCCATCCGTTGGCTTGGGTGTGTCTTGTTGAGTTTAACCTTATGAGTAATATTTGGCTTGACAGTATGATAAACCCAACTGTGAATGCTAGCTTGGTTACACTACAAGAAAAACCTGTGATTATCGTCCCTTTTAGCTTCCTTTTAGCGTCCACTATCCCTTTTAGTGTATTTTTCATCATTTTTTGGACAAAGTGGACGCTTTTCCACGGGATGGCGCTTTTAATGGCGTTATTTGCGGCCCTTTTTAAAAGTTGGCTCTATTTTGGATGCTAATTAGCATGCCAATTAGCGTCCTTATTAGCGTCCCAATTAGCGTCCCAATCAACATCCCAATTAGCATCCCAATTAGCGTCCCTTTTTAAAAGTTGGTGTTATTTTGGACACTAATTAGAATCCCAATTAGTGTCCCAATTAGCATCCCCATTAGAATCCCAATTAGCATTCCAATTAGCATTCCAATTAGCATCCCAATTACCATCCCTTTTTAAAACTTGACGCTATTTTGGATGCTAACTAGAATCCCAGTTAACACCCCAATTAGCGTCTTAATTAGCATCCCAATTAGAATCCCAAATAGTGTCCCAATTAGCATCCCAAATAGTGTCCCAATTAGCATCCCAATTATCGTCCCTTTTTAAAAGTTAGCGCTATTTTGGACGATAATTAGCATCCCAATTAACGTCCCAATTAGCATCCCAATTAGCATCACAATTATCACCTCAATTAACATCCCAATCAGCATCCCAATTAACGTCCCAATTAGCGTCCACAAAAGCATCCCATACAATGCTAAGAATAGCCTCCAAAAATCATCATGAATAGCATAGCACCATATATTAATCCAGGGTTAGCGACAAGAATTGCGCCATGAATTTTGACAAGAAAAATATTCAACATAGCGCCAAGCATAGAGCCAGGAATTGCGCCTAGAAAGCATCTAACATAGCGCTAGGTATAGATCCAGGTATAGCACTAGGAATAATGCCAGAAATTTCGAAAGGAATTGCGCTAGGAATTCCACTAGGTTTAGAGCTAGGGATTGTGTTCATAAAACGTCTGACATAAAGTCAAATATATCAACGTCAATGTCATTGATCATGACTCATGTGATAGTATTTTTGTGTGATGCTATATTTTATTTATGTAGAAGGAGTTCATGCCCACAAACAATGTAAAATTAGTGCATATCTCCCTATGATCACTGAGTGCATAGCCCCACACACCTCTTATCAAAGCAAGAATGAAGTGTGTTTCTAGATCTAATCATCGACAAAAATCTAATCATCGACAAAAACAATCATTGGGATCCATGATCTTTGCACCAAGAACCATACTCTATAACTCTCCTAACTTGCTTGAACACATTAAATATCCCAATTTAACATGCAAAGACACCACACTAACAAAGCTTTATCCCTAGTAGTGGCTTATGGCCCGATGGATGGATTATGAGCCCCAAATAAATGTTATGGTCTAAGACCATTTCTTTTCACATCAAACCACAAGACATGAATTGAGAACCATCCTTGGTAGTTTAAACCTGACTCAATCTTAACAATATTACACTTAAAAGCCAAAATTCCTTATGGAGGACATGTATGTTAGCTGGGGCCCCATAAATGGACCATGAGCTCCTTATGAAAATATGTAAAGTGAGATTTTATATGTGTACATATACCAAGGAATGGGCCTTTAAAACCATCCTTAGTTTGCTAATCCTCAAAATGATGACCATATATCACATGTATGTTAAATATTCCTTACAAAAGCTCTATGTGGTGGCCTAAAATACCGTGCATGGACCATGGGACCTATATGGAATTGGTAAAGACTTAGACCCTCCTTAATTTAAATCTTGGTTCATAACAACCATCCTTAGTGTTACAAATCTTGATATGGCCACCATATTCCTCTTGCAGGTTAAATTTTTCCTATGAAGGGCTTATGTGATAACTAAGGCCCTACACATTGCCCATGAGCCATAGAGGAAAATATTGGTGTAGGGCTTTGTATTTTTGCGTTGGACTATTGAATGGGAAATGAGAACGACACTTAGCATCCAAAGCTTTAAATGAGTGCCATATCCCTCTCACATGAAAAACTATGGCGGTTCAAGGCCCCACACATCGCCCATGAGCCCCAAGGACAAATGTTATGGAAAAACAACCTATATATTGGCACCAAACAATGTATTAGGCACTAAAATTAACCTCTAATGTGGAAAAACTCAAAATCACCACCATAATGCACTCGAGGGATGATATTCACTACTAATTTCCTATGTGGTTGTTGTGGCCCCATGCACGACCCATGAGCTCCATAGAAAAATGTTACGGCTCAAGACCTTGACTTTCAACCCTAAAACATTTTATGATTCTAAATACCGTCAATGGTTTGCTAAAGCTTGCAAGAAACACCATATCTCACTCATATTTCAAAGATTCCCTTTGTAGAACTTGTGTGGTGGTCCAAGGTCCCATGTATGGACCATGAGATCCAAAGACAAATTCATGGGTCAATAACTTGTATTTTTGTATCAACCCTAACTTGGACACCAAGAAAAATCCCCATTATAGGATCATCCATCGTTGACATGATGAAGATTCCATTTGTAAGGTATGTGTGGTGGTGGAACATTGAAGGAATGGTTAAATTTTTAATGAAAGTGTTAGAACTAATTAAGATGCCATTTAAGGTGTAATACCAAAATAATAATACTAATAATACAATTTCATTTTATAAATACTTATACGAATACAATGGACCGTTCAGGCCCCTATTGTTATTTCCCTCAATTAGACCTATATTTCTTCCCTTCAAAGGCACCAAACTCTCTTTCTCCTTGCTTTATCAGGTTTTCCTTACTTACCATAAGCCACTTAGGAAAAACCCCAAGGCGAGTTAAAACCTCCAACCGATTGGTCGAACTCGACCATAATTACTGAGACACCAATGAGAGAATGATTGACTTGCCTGATCTGATAGTAAGTCAACCAACCAAGTAGATGTCTTTCCTTGCAATATGATCTGGATGATTGCTTGCAATATTGGAGTCTTTAATAATTATTTATGATGGATAATACCTCCAAGTCATGTAACAAAAGATACTGTCACTATTAAGTGAACTGAACCTATAGCAGCGTTACCCTGTGTTGACAGAAAAACATTTTCAAGGCCATCTACAACACTTTAATTCATCACTTGGTGACAAAGTAACTATGGTGGAGATGATATATCTGTAGCAGCATTTATGGGCACACGAAGTTATTTTCTTAGTCATTTCAACGCATTATTCCCAAGCATGTGAACTTTCTCAAATTTGATATGTTCAGATTTGATTTTGCTTAACATATTTGATGTCATGAATGAGTTGTTGATGTAAAATATCAGTTCATGGTGTCTTTCTCCTAAAACATGATAGGTGACAGTCACTTACAGTAATAGTGTGTAAATGTTCATGGTGTCTTTCTCCCAAAACATGATATGGATATGATTTGATAATGATAAGACTATATCATCCATTCTTGAGGTAGTAGGGCTCCTTGCTCATTATTATTGCAATTATATTGATGATGACTACGACGACGACAATGATGCTGATTTATTGTATGATGATGATGACGATGTGGATGTCAACGATTATTATGCATGTGGTATCACTTTTGGATCCTAAATGATTATAGCGACACCCAAATTTTTGTAAGGACATCTAAACAATCCTTATATTATCATCGAAATGACTGTAACGACGTATAAATGACCTTAACAATTACATGAAATTAATCCTAATGTCGATGAGTGATTAAGAACACTAATGGCATATGAGGGACCATAATGAGAATGATGACGATGATTTTGTTGATGATGTACTTAATGCTGACAATTATGATGGTTAAGATGACGGTGATGTACCATATGGCATTGATGATGATGATGATGATGACAACCTTGATGTCTACGATGATGATGCATGCCATAATACTTCTAGATACTGTAGGAATTGAGATATTGGAGCTAATAACAAGTAATAGAGGTTGTGAGGTATTGACCATAAAAATATTGTTACCCATTGGGTTTTACATTAACTGATATGGCCATTGGGTTTAGTAGTTCCCCCACCCCCACCCCCCCCACCCGCCTACACACACCTTGCAAAGAGGCAGTACAATACCATTTATCTCCATTCCTTTCCATGAAAATATACATTTGAATTGCCAGCCTCAACTTCGATAAATTACCCGCTTAAAAATGATTTATGGGTATTAAACATGAATGTCAGGAGATCCCACAATGGCTCCCTGAAAATTCATTTATTCTCCACATCAACCAAGAGAACAAGTTGGTTGGCTCATTCATCTCTCAGAATCATAATTGAATTGGTTGCCAATGTGGGCCCCGAAGTTTTGGTTTTCTTTATTATTGTTAAGAATAAAGACATGAGGACAATGGAGTGGTTTTTTTTTGGATAATGGGAAGAACCCCCATGACTAGCAGGTTTTCCATTTGGTAAGTTACCACAAACTGGGGGCATCTAAGCCATCAAAATCACCCAGGGATCGCACCCAGCTTGGACCGCACCAACCCTTAACATGGTTGGATTTTTGGAATCCGTGGGATTTGAACCGATGACCTTTCCTCTTAGGGGGGTGTCTTAACCATACCGCACCACCAACGTTTCTACATCTCACAGATAGGAAAATGGAGTGGGTTACATAGAAAAATAATTCACATTATTATCCATATTCTAGAGATTTTCAGAAATTTAATTAGGCGGGTAAGAACATATGGATAATAACAACATGGAAATAGTTGGAGGATAAGGTGGGGTGGGAGTGGGGCCACATACCCTTTGCTAGGTTTGCATGGTGGTTAAATATCCCATGCATTTTCCATGAGTATTAGTGGGAAATGTTATGGCTCAATACCTTCAATTTCAACCTCTACCTTTGGAATGATCCCCAAGGATCATGATTACTTTTATCAACCTTACATTTCCACCAAATCACACTTGTAGGAAACAATCTCTTATGAAGTACATGTGTGATGATTGGAGCCTCACACATTTCCTATAAACCCCAATGATAAATTTTATGTCCTAATAGGTACCCTATATTTCATCCTTAAACCATGTTCTAACAGGGAACACAAAATATGAGATCCAATGGACAAACCAAAACCTAAGAAAACCACACAAATATTTTCATATATAATAATAATAATAATAATAATAATAATAATAATAATAATAAAATAACTAAAAAACAGAAACATAAGACAAAAATTCAAAACATTCAAAACACTTTCCTCACTTACCTCTTGTGCACTTCCAATCAGGCACACCGCCTTCGATCAGGGACATGCATAGACCCATTACTTAGGCACATGCGTTCAAAAGCATGTTCAAAGACAGGGGATATGAACTCCCAATAGAGCCTCGAGGATGCGATTCCTCATGTATCTTGTTGTTTCTCTTAGCTTACTAGGATTTTGAACTCGTGGAATCAACCTATTGCCAATGCTAAGTCTAAGGTTAGTTGAGAACCACTTTCCACATGTCATTATTAACTGAATTTCATAACATATTTCAAAACTTGTTGTTTGGATGCCTCCTCATAAGTGAAGGATTCAGAGTCAATGGCATGGATTATCTGAGATATAAAACTAGAGAAATATTGAAGCCTCACAATATGCTTCTTAAAGAGATCAAGTGAATACTCCCTAGCCTCCTCCCTTTGCTCATCTTAACGTGATGACTCATGGACTTGGCTCACTTCTATATCACTGGGAGGCTCTCTGAATAAATTTCTCAAGGGAGATCACATATTTACTTTGTAATCCCATTTTGCTGGGGTTTGAGGAGCATAGTTTGCTCCCTCTTGATCTCCGAACTTACCATTTGTTCCAATCTAGTAAGAACAAGTCATCAATAACAAATGTCTGGAATATTCTCTTTTGTTGACTCAGTAACATAACAACTATTCTATTGTATTTTTTCAAGTTGGAGCACACTTCATTGTACAAAGAAACTACTTAGACTATGCCATAACCATATTGGGGCATCCACGTGCAATCAAAGCTTGAGAAATGTAAGAATGATAAGGATTGGGCACCTAAGAAAAAATAATACACAACTCATAAAACATTAAAAAAATATTCCTACATACCAAACAAGTTAGCAAAGCTAGCATAAACGGGCTTGGGGCATCGAATATTTTTGTTCAACACTTGTCGTGAAATCATACATGTATGTGATGGAGAGGCCTAAGTTAACTGAATCATTGCAACTCACTGCATATTTGAGTCTCAACACTCTGCCTTTTAAATTGAACCAAAATACCAACAGAAGTTTATTAATGGCAAGATTTGAGAAAGTTCTAGGTGTGAGTAATTAAGGACTTGTGGCTCTAAAATTTGTTGTGTTTTGTACCAGTCCACGATTTAGTGAATCAACAGTCACGGGTAGGATTTTAAGTTATTTATTGAAAACAATTAATGTTTATAACCTCTATGTCAAAACCGTTTTCCATGCTAATGCAGGCCACTACCCTCTTTATTGTCTTACCAAAAGTTATGATAATGACGAAGAAGACCTAAAATTATGGACTTCACCTTCAAAGAATGCCTTGTAATCACATTTGTAAGGAGTGATAAGAAGATCACAAGAATCCAATGTGTCAAATCTCAGTTGATAGTGTTAATCATAGACTTATATGGTAAATTTAATATAAGACTTACTTATAGTTGTTTCTTACTCTTTGCGTCTTGACACATCTAATATTTTATGGTTGTCTTCGCACCTTGACCCAATTCATATTATAAGGTGAGGATGTGCATGCATAATAATCCTTAAAGAGAAGAGGATGTAAAGACAAGTAAAGACAAGTAAGGATTTATATGTAAAGACAAGGAGGATTTATTAGTAAAGACAAGTAAGGATTTATATGTAAAGACAAGGAGGATTTAAAGAGAAGAGGACGTAAAGACAAGTAATTTTTATATGTATTTTGGTAGTGATGAGGACAAAAGTTGTGAGAAACCACAAATGTTTGGAAGGACGGAGGGAGATTACATCACGATCATGCCACCCATCAAATTGAAGGCTATTCTTGAGCCAACAATTTTAAAAAATAATTGTATTAATAACCATTGTTTCTCCATATCGCGTGCCCAAGGAAACCTCTCTAAAGCAATGCATAAATCGACTTCTGCACACTTTGTGATCCTAGATACATGCCATTATTTGTATTTGCATGACATCGAGTGTTATTTATAGTTGTCACGAGTCCATGATATTGATGCAAGAAATGAAGTCTTGTAGAGGAGGACTTATCAAACTGACCTTTTAAATTTCATTTTGACAAAAAAAGAGTGGAAATTGGTATCGAGGTTCACATAGGTAGTAGGCACAAATTTTTGAGCTCCTTTCGAGCCTAGTAGTAGACTAATAGTTGTTCTTTTTTGTTATAGTTGTAGTTGTTGACAAAATTTCACACTTTAGATTGCAACCCCAAGTGACTCGGGAGTCAGAGTCACATTTCGGTGGCTAGTGCCTCGTAGTCATCAATCATAAATGATGATTTTACACAACTAAGCAATTAAGAAGTGAGTGCTTGACATGATTAAATGACTATATTTGATCATATTTTCAATGTTTTGCATAATGAGTTGAACTTTATAGCATAGGAATTTCAACATCTTTTGGATGGGTAATTTCAAATGTTGCCCGCCCCCGCCGTTCTTTTTTATGGGTAATTTCAAATTTGTGATTTTTTTATGAGGCCTAAACACATGTATCACTCAACAAATGGCTTCTGCGATGCAGGTCGTGAAGCTCAAGGGATTGTGTAATGCCGGTTGTGGTTTGTTTGTGTTGTGCAACAATCGAGGCTTCTATCAGGCGAGGGTTTTTAACAAGCTAGCTAAGCCACCCGTATTTGAGCTCTCCACCATCGCAATGGCACGGGAATGTAGACCCCACGGCTTTCAAAACCTTCAAAAATGGTAAGAGCTTTCATCATTTTTATGAATTCGTTTTGTCTAGAAGGGCTGGGAAGGGTTCAATTTTGAACGCAGGTGGAAATGCATTGGATTTAATATAGATCATGCTAGATTAAATTTTTGATTTTTTTATGAGGCCTATACACATGTATCACTCAGCAAATGGCTTCTGCAATGCAGGTCGCGAAGCTCAAGGGATTATGCAATGCCGGTTGTGGTTTGTTTGTGTTGTGCAACAGCTGAGGCTTCTATCAGGCGAGGGTTTTCAACAAGCCAGTTGAGCCACCAACATTTGAGCTCTCCACCATCGCAATGGCACCCGAATGTATACCCCATGACTTTCAAAACCTTAAAAAATGGTAAGAGCTTTCATCATTTTCATGAATTCATTCTGTCTGGAAGGGTTGGGAAGGTTTTTCCAATGGGACAAACTACAACCAGGGTTCACGCATAACACTTTAACGTATAACAAGCTTACCAATCTTCTTGCTCACTCTGAGGACTTTGAAACCTTGCAGAAGATTTTAGCAGAGATGCTACCTACACGTCGCAATTATACTGTGAAAACATTTTCCTTTGTCACCGCCTGGCATGATGATTTGAATATGCTGAATAGATGAAGATCCTACTGCATGAATAATATGGCGAGTAGGATGACCAAGTTTGGCAGGAATATTATCTATATATATCATATTAATGTCTGGTCCAGAATCTATCAGGGCGGGAAAGATAAAATCTTCATTTTCAATCCTGATTCCAAGAGAGACAGTATATCTTTGGTGCATAATTGCATTTACTCTTAAAGAATCAAAATCAGAAAGTTTAGGGCCTCTTATGTCAGTGAATTTTGACCCTTAATCTCTCGACTCTTGCTCCTCTGTTTCTTCTTCCTCAATTTGGAGGCTTGAATCTGAGCTTTCTGGATCCTATTTAGCTTTCGAGATTTTCTATTGTGGTTCAGAGTTCCTTGATCTTCTTTTTCAAATTGTTTTGTTCTCTTGCTAGGTCATGTAGTGTTACCGCTTTTTTTGGTCTGTCTCTAGCAATGTCATAGTATTTATTTCATAAGAAGGGAGAGTTGTTGCAAATAAATTCCAATTTGATTTTGCGTGAAAATCGAACTTCCTTGATCTACTACTAGCCCTTGATCGTTGGTCTTATTTCTCTTTTCCCTTTTGTAGGAATGCTTCTGCAGAGGCTTTCTTCATTGTTTCTTTGGCTTGGCCTTCTTCCATTTCTTCTATTTGTCTCATCATCATTGAGGCCTGATTGTTGGTCCTTATCATATTGCATTAGGAAGTGGAGGCCTTATATTCTTGCCCTTGCAAGATATGTAGCATAAACATTATCATCATCTTCATTGGGATTGCTACTGAAATTTTCTTCTGGGATTGAGCAATGGAAATATTCTGAATTAGAGCATTTACATTGATGGTCCTCACCAACTTTCAGTATTTGATCAAAATCTGTGCTTTCTTATGATGAAGAATAATTGCAGTTTACTTCTTTTGATGAAGAAGATTTTTCTGCATTGTATGTATCTCCAAAGGCTCTGCTTTCTGGGCACTGGGTTTCTCTGTGTCCCTTCTTTCCACACAGTGCACATTTATAAGTTTTAATCATCTCTTTTGGGGACATATGTACCTTCTTTACTCTAGAGAAACTGGTTTGTTCTCTTGGATTTGCTAGGTTTGGGCATTTATTTGCATTATGCCCAAGTGTGCCACGTTTGTAGCATTTTGGTTTTGGAGAATACTTCCATCTTAACTTTCCTCCAAAGTCGTCCTTGTTTTTCATACTAGTAATTACTCTTACCAGTCTTTGAGGCATAGTAGCATAATCCACAGTTCCATTTATAGTGTATTCGTTAAGAAAACCAAGAAAATTGTCATTGCAATTTTCAGTACATAGTTGTGTTACTTCATAGCCACAATCTATATTTTCTGGACCAATTATAACAAGTTTCAGTTTGAATAGTAGAAATCCTGCTTGTATCGCCTTCAATCAATTCACTAGTCCTCATGGTTATTCACATCATAGCTACTCAAAGATCCTATAACTTAAATTGACTTCTATATATTTCCTCACTCATCATTGATTGTAAGGTTATCTAAAACTTCAATATTTTCATTGGTAGATTATTTTACATTACCAAGATTGCTCCTAAGGGGCTCTACCACTTCAAAGGGGTTGGATAGATAGTCATTGTCCCTACAGGATGTAAAATGAGATTGATTGTGGATTAGAGATATACCATAATTAAGATTTTTTTTCCACTTTGATGACCAAACAGGTTGGGCTATCAACAACAATTTGGGGAATTGAATAGATAATCTATTGTATAGAATCATATAACATATTTTAGACAATGTCCTCTAGTTGAACTCTCCTAATTTTACAGCCATCTATTCTATACAATGATTCATGCTGGTCATTTACATAAGAAACATAAGGCCCAGAAAATGAGGCCTTAAGCATATTGATGTGCATATGAACAACATAAAAGTTGTATATATGAAATCGATTTCTCTCTCCACTCATGTAAGGTGACAAATTTAGTGTTTCAAAAAATATTACTCTCTTGTTCAACTTTCCAAACCACCCAGTCTAAAATCATTTTAGTGAAATTGTAAGAGTATTAGGAGCCTTGTGGACGATAAGTTGTTTCCATGACTTGTAAAAAGCCATATCCGTTAGGTAGAGGCCATATCACATGAATTTGAAGTACCATAGACTTTTAGGTGTGAAGGAAAAGACCCTATTGGCCTACATAGGATCTTTTCCTTCACACCTAAATGCCTGGTAGGTGTGCAGGGGAAACATATTAATACTCCTTTTCAAACCTGTGTCAAGAGTCTTAGGAAACCAACATTTTAGACATTATCCCAGGTTAATTCCATATCTTAATCTTAGTGAAGGCACATTTTTGGTAAATCCTATACGAGTGTTTGTTGATATAGATGATATTGTTTGCTTGACAACAATAAGTTTATAAAGTCACTCTAGTGCTGTAAACTATCTACATGATTCAACTGACTTCTACTTGATCTTTGAACCAAGGCTCCTTGCCTATGGACACCTAGAATTGATGCATTTCTTTGACTAGAACTTCCAAATCTACTTCCAGTCTCGACAAATTTTCTATTTTGGCTAGACACATAATTTATATAACCAGAAGGTGATATTTCTATACTTGCAGCATTGTTTCCATCTTTTTTAGAAGACAAAGACCTGCATTAACCTGGTTTTGTATATAATGATGATTGCCTGGCATAAGTGTTAACATTTGATGGAACAAGAAGAACTGCCCCTATACCTTCTTGATTGCTTTTGCTGATTGGAAAAAAGGACCCAACTATTGTTAATGAGAGTACGACATTGCAGGGTGGTAAAGCCAATGATGGGTCATTGGTCATTGTGCATCTTGCAACTATTCCTTAAATTTTTCCACGTTTCTTATTTGTCTGAAGAATGATAGTGATCACTACTAGCATTCCCTTAGCCCCAAAGAAAACATGGAACAAGCTTATCAGATACAGTGTAGAGTGCTTCTCAAGGGGGTAATCGTGAAAGGAAACATTACACAAAATTGTCATGGATGGGGAAAGTCCCTACATGCTACATGCCTTTTTTTGCAGAGACCAGCAAATCCTCTTTCGCATCAGCACATGACCCTAGATTAGGATTAACTTTATCAGGATCTCCATCCAATACCCAACATCCATTCACTACCAGTCTGAGTGAGGGAGCACACATCCCTTGGCTTCCAGTGATACAAAAGAGGGTGCACTGTATTTTTATTCGAGACTACATCTATGAAGAGGGGCACACTCAGCCATGGTGACTGTCACTGATTGAAGGGGGTTATCATTTCAGAGGGGCAAGGAAAGACATAGTGCTGTGTATGAAGATTAGTTGAGGGTGCACCACTGGGAACAGATGACTGTGTGAGAAATATTCTATAGCAATGTATTATTCTTCCTTTCTATGCAAACTTCTACAGTAGTATTCAGGTTTTAGAGACAATATACAGTCCCTTAATTTACTGTTGGGCGTTCTTTGGGAAGAGTGGCATGTGAACAATCAATTTCATACCATTATACAATCCCATCTTGAAGGTGGAAGACTGTTCCTCGTTTACTTCTCTGCTGCCACGAATATCTTGTATTTATGGTCATATACAACATTCTAATGATGAGAGGTGTTTATGTTGGTGTTTCTTCGATTTAACTTGGCCATTTATACATTGTTAAGATATCTACAGGATTGGTACTGAGTATATTCAAATCTAAGTTTATTTAATTCTTGTATAATGCTACTATGATTTAAATGGCTAAATTAAATTAGCATGTACGAGAATCCTGTGCACTACCATAAGTATCTTGGAATGGACCCTTTCTCACGCTAAAAAAATGAAAAAATAAGACTTTCAGAAATTAAGAAATCTACAGGAAGTATAAAGTAGTTAGCCATCAAAGTGTTTGAAGAAATGTACAATGCAGATCTACATAAGGTCACATTCCAAAACAGTGAGTGAAATCTTAAGCTACAACGGCTTGAGAAATAAGTCTTTGGCCGGACTCTGTAGCCCTTGCTTCATAAATTTTTTGGGGAACATTTTCATATCCATTGGGTTAGAAACTTCACACCAAATATTGTAACCTGTAATGATGCCAGAGAAAGATCATTTTTTGGAGTCATTGTGTTATTTTTTCTTAACGAACTTTTGGTATTTGAACACCTTCACCAAGATTCCAATGGAGGGAGGGCGGAAGGTGAGATTGCATTCACTACTTTTAATATGTATAGTGAGGAGGGGGTGTTGCATTGATTAATTGAGTTATATTAGTCCTAATGTCCTGTAGTCCTATGTCAATATGGTTAGTCAAATTGTCTATATATGACCCCTACCCTTGAGAAGGAGTAATTGCAGGAAATTTTAAAACGTTGCTCATCTTTAAACCATAAAACTAGCCACCCTTTTAATATAATAGTCAGGCTTGGAGATATGTGAAGCTAACTCAGTGATGTGATAGTTAAACTGCTTTTGAATCACTGCAAAGCGGCCCTCCTTTAACCAACAAGTGCAGTTTAATGACTTCAGAAAGGGAAAACCAAAGCATGATCCTTAGGTTTTCAATGTGACTGAGAGTTCAAAGCATGATCTAGTGTTGGTAGGTGGTAGAGACTTTTTAGGTCAATTTTTTTATGGTTGGATGGATCCACTTAAGGTATTTACCATAGAGACTATGTTTGGTAAGGTGAATCCATGGTCAATTGGTGTTAAGCAATTATGCATGCCACGTTCCAAGTATTATATTAAAGGTGCTTTAGAACCTTTCATATTTACATACTATCTATTGGGTACATTTATCTTCCTAGATTTACTTGTAGGTATATGAGAGTCATCGACTGTGCAGAGTCCATTTTCTCCTCTCTTCAGTGACATATAATTTAATCTATGTTCGGATTTGTGAATTTGTTGCTCGTCAAATAACATATGATTTTAAATAAAATCATATCATTCACAAAAGTAAATCAAAATAGGAGAAAAATTACTTACCTTATATTGAATTTATAAATATCAACTTGAGTAGGATGTGGAGGATGCACCTGTCAAACCTAAATACCTAAATTGATGCATCTATATAGACTGTCATTGAATACTACACAATATCTCTCTTAAAATTGCAAGTCAATATTAAAAGCCTTGGAAGTTTCTCTGCAGATTAAACTGCATATAAGGTTACTTCATAATGTTGTATAACTCCTAAGTTGTGGAAACAAAATGTTAAGTCGTTGGGATACAAAGGTATGGTATTTGCATTGGTTAGGATCTTAATTTAGATCATGTAAGAGGAATGAACATGGTAGGATTGTAAGAGATATCATAGGTAAGCAGTGACTATGAAACCCCTCTTTCTTTTACTATTGGTCCCTGCATTTATGCACCTTCATAAAGGCGTTGAAACAATACCCATATTCAACACTTTTCAATTCCATTTATACAGGATTTAAGCCGTCGTTAAATGCTTATGTCTTCATGGCGTGGGCTACTTGTTATCAGTTCCCAATAAAATTCCAGCTGCTTTTAGTGAATCCATTCACTCAATTTCTAGTGTAGGATATAATTCTTTGTATGTATAAGAGTTTCTCTTAGCTTCTCTCCATGCAGTCAGGTTTTTTTGTGAAGATAACCATTTTATACAATAGATAACAACAATGATAAACTAACCATTTTCTAGTATTACTTACGAATAAAAAAGTATTGATAGTTACTTGAGTGTCATATCCCTCTGGTAGTTTATTGATGAAATTGTGTGCATTGGAATTCACTGCTCTAGCAACCACATCCTCCATACTTGATCCTTTCTTCCCAAACATGATATTCTCTTTAACGGAGGTTATAGACAAGGTTGGTTCTTAAATCACCAGTCCTATTTGATTTCTCCACCACTTTAACACTAGGTTCATAATATTGATGCCATCTACCATGATACCCCCTCCCACTCGATTTAAAACCTCTATAGCAAGGAAATCACTGTGGGATCAACATGTGATGAATCACTTGATAAAACTTTTCTTGATGTCTCCAAGTCATATGTTGCATAAAAATAGCATAAGTAACATCAATACCACGTCAACACATGTTAGTTTGAGACATTTTACCTACCTCAATGGAAACTTCTTCATCATATAGCAAAGAACCTACACCTTCAAGTACATTGGTTATTTACTTAGACTCTTTATGTTTAAGTGCAATCACCGAACCAACAACCAATTTCCCATTCTTGTTTCCTTCCACCAAAATGAGAAGATCTCATTAGATATTTATATTCCAAGGACATCAAACCTAGAAAGGGACATCTCTTTGTATAAATTATGTAGGTTTTAAATGTTTAACTTTTTTTTATGTGCATGTTATTTTGTAGTTCCAACTTCTCAAGAAAACAGGACAAAAGAAAAAATATCTCGAACTGAAGGGTGTGGAGTAAGACACTGGTAAAACAGGGGATTCATAGTCTATTTCCAATTGATAATGTTTTTAATTTAGTACAATCGGTTATTAGAATTGAAAGGCATATATAGTGTGGCATTGATTGG
>LPNX010195072.1:292580-306211 GCA_001517045.1 Pseudotsuga menziesii | reverse complement strand
GAGGGGTTTTGAGTGCATTGTGTTCCCTAGAACAACAATATACAAATTTCATATAGGCTTTTGAAGTAGGAAAGGTGCCAAAAGTAGAAACAATAGTCATAAAATCCTTAAAAAATCCACGTTTGATGTGCATTAAGGATTCATGTGTATGAAATCAAATCCCTATAGGGAGGTGATTTACCTTTGTGACCATTCATGCCTTGTTTGGAGTATCCTTCAACTTTCCTGGAGCACTCATGGCATGTTTGGATAGGTTTGCATGGAGTATTTTGAAGCAATTGTTGTAGCAACCTTTGGATCCTTCATTCAACTTGAATCCTTAAATAATTAGACAGGTGGAATCCAACAAAGAGTTTGCGCCATATATCTATGGCATTTAACCTAATAAAGATGTACAAAACCTATTTTTTGGATCTGAGGAGAATTCCACAAGTTTCAATTGATATTGCATCCAATTATTGTGTTCATATTGTGACTTGATAAAGTGTTATTGGCATCCCATATTTTGGATATAGTATGAAATTAATAGCGTTTAGTTAGAAACAATAATGAGTTGATTTTTACATGGATCTTGACTAGTTGGGTGCCAAATGAGGCAAATATTTGGTCCTTGATGTTGATCGAGGATAGAAAGAAAACACAAATTCCACCTTGAACAATACAAAAGCAGAAGGCTGAACGCATTAGAAAATTTATCAAAGTATTTTCTATGAGTTAGAATTCACCCCTTTATTTATTTCATCTTTGACTGAATTTTATTTTTTTATACCTCTGGCTAATATTATCAAGAATTACTTGTAAAAGTTCTTTTTGTGATCTATAATTCATAGCTTTAGAATCCTAGGCCTATGAAGCTAGACTTACTTAACCTGTCTGATTTTCTTTATATGTTTGCAGCCCAAAATGGGGCCGAAACCACTAAAATAAGAAAATGAATCAATGTTATTTTGGAATGCACTTGGCAATAAAAAGGATTACTCAAGTCAAAGGTTCGAGTTAAGGATGTTAGTAAAGATCCTCAGTTGTTGACAAGTAGTGTTTCTAAAGGTTTGGTATTATATCTTTCAAGATAAATATATTCTACTTTAAGTATGGGCTGGTTTGAGTCCAATATATCCTTTCTTTTAGATAAGCATGTTGGTTAATGCCTTAATAGTAAATACCAATTATGATAATAGTCTATGTTTAAAAACTTATATGATAATTTGGTAATAACCTTGTTTTATTGTTTATATTTTATAAAAGAGGGTTTGGAGGTATGGCAATAACTTCTTTAACTCAAAGTGATTCATGTTTGTATTTTGGTCTACATGTTTAACTTGAGATGAAATGAGAATTATGTGGCTAAATATTTTACTATAGTAATTGCATTTTAATTTCAATCATTCTTTAAGTGCATGTAACCTGGATATTCAACTTCACTTTAGATGATTTAATGACTGAATATGTGGTAATTTTGGGTTGATAATATGAAATCTATGTTTGGGTTGGCCAACAGGTTGACTCGAAATCTAAACAATAGGTTCTAAATATTGGCGAGTGTGTCTTAGAAGATATTGGAGGGGAGTGATTCAGTTATTTTCACAGGTTTTTTCTCCTGGGACTCTCAAAATCAACAGTAAGATTTTAAAATTTGAATTTTTAGATGGAATTTTCTGATCGAAGCTTAAGTTGCAAATAAAGTTGTATGTTATCTTGAATTCCCTTGTTGCATTTTTTTTTTAATTTTTTATTCTTCTCTTTTCATTTATTATTTTATTCGACTACCTCATTTTTTTACACTTCAATTCCAAGTTGTAATACATAGTGTACTCCTCTCAATCATAAACATTAATTTCATGGATGATAGTCAAAAATCCCTCGAGTACTCTGTATTTAGGCTCTAGTCACAGGGTATTAAGAGGGTTCAGTTTAAATGAGATGAAGATTTATGATGTTGCTATTACAACATGCCAATACCAACATATGATGGTTGTTTTTAGAATGTGGGAAATCTGAGTTGATCGATTGACCAATCCAAGCCCCAAGCTTTGATTGACAACTTTCAATGGCATTGACAAGCCTACCTCCTTTCTCTTAATTCTTATATAAAACATATGGAACTATCTACTGATTTTGAGATGAATGAGTATTATAACTCCAATCTCCATGATCTACATAGGAATGAGTTAAATAAGTTTCTTGTGCTCATTGCTTTTAAAAAAAATCTAAAAACTACAAATACTATTCTTGTATATGAAGTTGCAGGGTGCTAGCTCAATGGTAGAGCATCTACATTATATAATGTAGAAGATTGGTGGTTCGGTTCCACCGTGTCCTCTCAAATATTGTCTTAATAACACCCCCCCTATATATATGTGTGTATGTGTGTGTGTCTTTTACATATATTTTAGAAATAGTGGTGCTAATGTGAGGCTAAATTGCCCTTTTTCTTGTAGTCACGTGGTGCTAATAAGGAAGCAAAAACATGAGCTAAAACGGAAGCCCACTATGTTCTACATCTAGAAGCAACATTGGTTTCAAAACTTGGCGCTAAAACGTGGTGCAAAATGGGATGCTAAAGTGGTAGCAAAAATGGATGCAAATATGGTGCTAACAGGGATGCCATTTAGGAAGCAAAAGCGGACGCTCTCTAGGGAAGCAATAACAGACGCTCTATAGGAAGCAAAATAAGACGTTATTTAGGAAGCAAAGTTGGATGTTATTTTGGAACTAAAACGTGGTGCAAAATGAGATGTTATTTAGGAAGCAGAGTTGGACATTATTTTGGAAGCAAAGTTGGACGTTATTTTGGAAGTAAAACGTGGAAGCAAAATAGGACATTATTTAGGAAGCAAAGTTGGACGTTATTTTGGAAGTAAAACATGGTGCAAAATGGGATGCTAAAGTGGTAACAAAAATGGATGCAATATTGGATGCAAATATGGTGCTAACTGGGATGCCATTTAGGAAGAAAAAGTGGACGCTCTCTAGGAAGCAATAACGGGCACTCTATAGGAAGCAAAATAGGGCATTATTTAGGAAGAAAAGTTGGACGTTATTTTGGAAGCAAAAAAATAGATGCTATTTTGGATGCCATAAAGGATGCTATCTAGGACACAAAAAATGACGCTTTTTGAGACGCTTTAAGTTTTTTCCATGACGCATCCGATTTAGTGTCTAGTTTAACCACTCAATGTAAAAAAAAACTACACTAAAAAGGGACGCTAATTCTAGGATTTGTTGTAGTGTTAAGTAGCCTGATAAACCCAACAGTGAGATGGCTTGACTGTGTATAGTCTGATAAACCCATCTGTTGGCTTGAATGGTGCTTAAGGTGAATGGTTGGCTTGACTGTGAACAATCTGTGAAATGCAATCGTGAGATGGCTTGGATGAGAGGCCTGTGAAACCCATCTATTGGTTTGTTTTCCATTACAGCTTGATAAACCCAACTGTGTTGGCTTGGCTGAGGTTTGTTGCACCCTTGGCTATGCATGAGTCTGCTAGTGTCCCCTTATTCCTTGAGGAAATCATGCCCAGCTTGGGGGTGGCAGTTTTGCTGAGAGATTGATGAGCGCACTGGCCTATGGTTGGGTGGAACGTTGCATCGACATAGCTGGTTGTGGGACAAGTTCTTCTCAAGATAAGTTTTCGTGTCTATGTTAATCTCTACAATTGTATTTCTTGCATTGTAATTGCTTGATGGAATATGATGAATATGTTGGTTGTGTTGAATTGTTCCTTTGATTGACTGCAATTATAGGAATCTATGTATGTTTCCTTCAATGCATTGTTAAAATAAGTTGAAGGGTTAGAATTCCAGATGGATGTTGGTCTGGATGGTCAAGTCTGTTCAAAGACTTCGATTAGCAGGTCGAAATTCGGGGAGAAATCTTCTTCCGCAATGGTTCATTCCACAGGTGGGATGTGGGATGTGGAAGATATCCTTCGGCAGATTTGGACCTCCGCAAATTCCTTTCCGCAATTGTAGGATGTGAGATGCGGGATGTATTTTTTTGGATTACGGCTTTCCGCAATTTTCGTTCTACAACGCACCTTTATGCAATTGCAGGATGCAGGATTTGGTTTCGCGGATTTTGATTTCTGCAATGGTCGTTTCCGCATGTGGGATGTGAGAATACGAAATGCAGGATCGCGGTATCGCGATTTCTACAATTCCTAATCCCGCAACTCAAGTTTTCTGCGTCGTCGATTTTTACGAGATGATTCTTAGCCGTTGATTTGATTCCACATGCAGGACCGTTTGTGATCATTGATTTTCGTCACTATTTCTCTCCACCGTCTGATCTCCTCTAAGATCTTTCCTTGCAGATCATCGAATTGATCAATCGAAGTCGGGAGGGAGCGTGATAGTGTTGGAAATGTTGAGAAGTTGTTTGCAGACATGCCCTGTGTTTCGATGAATAATAAAGGTTCTCGATGAAATTTTTAATTCCTCATGATAATGGGGTATGGGTACGCTACAAGTTGGGTCATTAGTACCCTAATGATATTTCAGTTGAACACTAATGATTCTAGTCTAGCATATGAAATCTTAACATGGTATCAAATCTAACTTGATTAGAGCATCCACAAGGTGAAATTCTCTCTCCTCCCTCTCCGAAAGAAATTAGGGTTTATGCAAAAGTTGGAGTTTTGAATATATGCTTGCATAGAAAGTTACGCCTCCTTGGAGAACATCTATTAAGCCCTAGATTGAAGTTTTTGGGTGGTTGAAGCTCAAGGAAATCTAAACCCTAGTTTGGCCCGAAACTAGAAAACTAGAACCATAAATTTTGCAAAGCTACAACCTCGCGAGTAGGATTTGAAGGGTGAATATTTGGGATTTCCAGGAATTAGTTGGACCAGCCAAATCGCCTTAGATAAGCGCAGATACTAGTAAGGTTCCTCCTATTTTGATAAATTTCATTTTTTAGTGACCTACTCGATAAGATGGCCCCAAGCACTAAGCTAGAGGACAAATTGGAAGGCCTATAAAACTTCATGGCTTGAAAGTATAGGATTGTTCTCATTATGAAAGAGAATGGCCTTGAGAAGTACATCAAGGATGAGATTGTAGAACCTGAAGAAGATGAAGCTAAGGAGAAGCATGAACAAGACCTAATCAAGGCAATGAGGATCATTGTTGATTCTATTAAGGATCACTTGATCCCTTAAGTGTCATCTAAGAAGAAACCTAAGCAAATGTATGATGCACTTTCCAGAATGTATGAGGGAAGGAACATCAATAGAAAGATGAATCTGAGAGCCCAACTGAAGGGCTCCAAGATTAGCAAATGAGAATCTATTCAATATTGCTTCATAAGGGTATCCTAGTTCAAAGAGCAACTAAGTGCTATTGGAGACACCCTTGATGAGGATGAACTAGTTATGAATGCTCTCAATGGTCTCACTAGACCTTGGGACTCATTCATTTAGACTCTATGTGCCAGAAAAGAAAGTATGAAGCTTGAAATAGTATGGGAAGATTGCATACTAGAAGACGCTAGAGTAGCCAATAGAGAATCTCTCCTCAGAGAAGATGATTAAGGTATAGCTACACATACTAAATGAAGAAAACAATCAAACTTCAAGAAGAGTAATCATAAGCCTTCAAAGAAGAAATTTTAGAAGTAGAAGGATTACTCAAAGTATCAATGCTACAACTGTCATAATATAGGACATCTTATTAGAAAATGTCCATCACTAAAGAATAATAATAACAACAAGAGACATAATGCTCATCTAGTTGAAGAAGTCTAGAAGGTGTCAACTTGAAGAAGTACATGAAGATGATGTACCTCCTAGAAGGATAAAAGCTGAACCATCTCTTGAAATAGTAGCATTGAAATGTCATGACATGCTGGAACCTAAGGAGCCCCCTACTATGGATATCTCTCGAAAGAGAAAACCTGCTTGGGTAAGAGAAATCATACAAGAAGTAGAAATATATGGAGTGCCAAAAGGCTCCACAGGAACCAATAAAAGATCAAAGCCTTATTCCAGTTATGTAGCTTTGATGTGTGATCTTGTAGATCAAGAACCCACTATCTATGATGAAGCTGCATAGAAGAAAGAACGGGTTGAAGCAATGACGGAAGAATAACAGTCGATCACGAAGAATGATGTTTGGGATATTGTTCCCAAACCAGAAAACAGAAGTGCGGTATCTTCAAAATGGATCTACAAGATAAAACATGCTGCTGATAGAAGTATTGAAAAGTACAAAGAAATATTTATGGCTAGAGGATCATCTTAGAAAGAGGGGATCGATTATTAAGAGACATTTGCTAAATTTATACTTCTATTGGAACTATCTTGTCACTTGCCTCCACGATGAAGTGGGACTTACACCAGATGGATGTAAAGAAAACCTTCCTTAATGGTGTGATTAAGGAAGAGGTTTACATCAAACAACCATAAGGATTTGAAGTCGAAGAAAAAGCAACACATGTATGCAAGTTGAAAAAGGATCTGTATGGAATGAAGCAAGCTCCTAGAGCTTGATTTGACACAATAGATAACTTCTTGACAAGCATGGGATTTACCAATAGTAAAGTTGATCCTAATATTTATATGAAGATTATGGATGATGAAGTAGTCATATTGTTGTTGTATGTAGATGATCCATTTCTGACTGGAAATGAGAAACATATCAATGATTGCAAGAAGAAGCTAGCTGAACAATTCAAGATGAAATATCTTGGATTGATGCATTGTTTCCTAGGGCTGGAAGTGTGGTAGAGCCCAGAAGGAATATTTCTAAATCAGGGAAAGTATGCAGTAGAAATCTTGAAAAGATTTGATATGTTGGATTGTAAAGCCATGGCGACACCCATGGACACCAATCTGAAGCTGTTGTCTGATGAGACATTAGAGTTAGTGGACATGACTTAATACGTACAGATTATTGGGTCATTAATTTAACTGATGAACACAAGGCTAGGTATATGCTTTGTTGTGAACACCTTGATTCTGTCACGTACTCGTACCCCGAATATCATGCAGAATTAACAATTTTCTTAAGGAACTATGGTTCTTCTTTTGAAACACAGGGCATGGCCATGAAAACACTCTTCAACATACATGCTTAAGCATAAAACCCACTGTAGCACTCGTTCCACGCTTGATAGATCCATTCTGTGACTGGAAATTCCTTTTCGGACTGAACATGTCCTCTCCGCTTTCCGCCTTCTGTCGCGGAATCGGGATTCAGAAACATAGTGTGCGACATAGTCATTCAAACTACTTTCTTCCTTCCTCCTTTCGCCTTTTCGTTTTCGATGCAGAACCCAAGAATCTGGAACTAAACAAATGACAAAATCATTTATCCATGTTTTTGGCTTCCGCATTTCGCCTTTTCTCCCTCTAGCGCGGAACTCGGGAATCAGAAAACTAACAAACGATGAAATCCTTTATCCACGTTTCAGGATTTCACATTCCACCTTTCCACCCTCCAGTGCAGAACTCGGGAATCCGAAACTTAACTTTTTACCTTAACCTTTTTCCCATTTTCCGCCTCCCGCCTTCTACAGGAGGATTTCGGGGTGTAGAAAACACACTTTTTCCTTAGAATCTCTGGCTCTTTTTCTTCTTCTGACTTCCGCAGGCAGTTTCTGGGGTGTGAAAACTGGCATTCTACCTTGCCTTTTTCCTATTTTTCCACCTTCTGCCTTCCGCCTTCCGCCTTTCGTAGGCAGATCCCAAACTGTGGAAAACCAACATTTTTCTCAGTTTCAACTTCTCTTTTCCATCTCCCGCCTTCCGCAAAAAAATTCTGGGTTGCAAAAACACTTAAGTCAGATGCCTTCTGACTCTGTAGCCAAGCTTCTGGCCTCCATGATCATAAGTAGAGTGCATTGAAACATACAAGGAATATACAGATGCAAATTCATGAACATTTAACAATAATAAACTCTACTGAAATCATTAGCAAGCATTCATCATATTCAATTCATTCATAAGCAAATACATTGCATAAATAAGAATAATAAAGAATACTTATCTTGAAGATGAATTTGTCCCGCAACTAGCTATGTCGTTGCAACATTCCACCCAACCATAGGCCAGTTGTGTTCACGAATCTCTCAACACTACTGCCTCCCCCGAGCTGGGCATGACTTCCACAAGGAACTAGGGAACAACAGACTCACACATAGTCAAGCCACCACATAGTTGGGTTTCACAGACTATCCAACCAAGTCAACACACAGCTAGGTTTATCAGGCTATAGGCAACAAGCCAAATAGATGGGTTTCACAGGATACTCAGCCAAGCCATCTCAATGTTGGGTTTCATAGGCCATTCAACCAAGCCAAATAATAGTTGGGTTTCACGGACTATACACAGTCAAGCCAAGATCCACATTAAGGACTATCCAAGCCAACTGACAGATGGGTTTCACAAGCTTTTCAACCAAGCCATTTCACTGTAGGGTTTCACAGGATATTCAACCAAGCCAAATAGTTTGGTTTATCATGCTATCCAACCAAGAATCACACATGGCCAAATGCACAACAAGACATATCCAAGGCAATGTTTGATTGGGTTTCATAGGATGCCCAACCAAGCCAATATACAATTGGGTTTCATAGATTGTCAGCCAAGCCAATATCTGTTTGGGTTTTCACAGGATGCCAATGCAGTGGAAACGAAGAATGGGTAAGCTAGTGGCTCATTCAAGTGCTAGGGACACCTACATAAGATCTATCTAGCCTGGAATCCACAATACCTACTCACCCAACACAAGGAAGCATCCCCTTCTTTGCTCCATAGTCCCTCAGGCTATGCCTTTCTTTCCAGTGCTATTCATGGTGTGCATAGAAGATTCACCAACCACTCTTATCTTTTCATGAGGTTCCTCTCTGCATTAGGTTTATCAAGCCCATTCAACGTCTCTTCCACTCATAAGTCTTTCATACAGTTTAGACCCAACACCAAGGTGTTGTTGACGGGCCTGATGGGTAGGTAGCTGGAAAATTCTACAAGGCAGTCAACACAAGGAGATAACCCAAACAAAGACTTCGAATCATTCTCACGCAGAGAAGAATATATCCTCGATCTGTTTGAAATGGATAAATCCTATGGATATGAGGCCTCCACTGGCACGAATTTTTATTAGATCTAGAAGATCTGCCATGAGGATACATTGAGAACAAAAGAGATAAAAGAACTGGTTTCTAACCAACTTCTTAAGGACACTTAAACAGGGTAGGAAATGTTTCGGATTAAGATTGTTGCAAAATATAACAAATGAAAGAGAATAACTACTTAACATGCAAACATGCAGATCAAGATTACTCCTTATAACTTTCTTAAGATTAACTCATCAAACAAAATTGGCAAGAGTTCTGTCCTAAGTATTAGAGATACGCAACAACCCAAGAGACAATATTAATTCACAAATCAATATTCAGATATTGATAAATGATCATCATAAGCATACAAACTAATGTACACCAAACAAATACATTTACTTGATACACATTACATATGTTAATTCCTATACAGAAACATCAACACAAGAACCAATCATATCATAAAAGAGATCACATATTCAGTGAGCCAAAGAGATTAGGAGATGAGCTGAAATTCATTAAAAACATTCCATGAATAACCATGGAACATAATATGAGATAACTACAATTTTATGCATCTACAAAGCATTACAAAATAGTAAAATCACAAACTTCCCCACTATGTTTCAAGAATTCCTATCTCCTAGATGTTTCCCTAATCTTTTTCTCTGAAAAGTCCCCCCCTCTACTTGGAAAATTCCATCCTTAAATAAGATTACAAGTTTTACAAGAAAAGAAAAAATTCCCAAAACGTGCGATTACAAATCAAAGGGTTTTAGGATTGGCCAAGGGCGGAACGCCACTTGGAATATAGGTCCATAAGTTCATCGATTTCCTGGAAATGGGCATGCCTCAAATGGACTTCCGTTTTACACATCTGGGAGGAAATATCCGTCTTTTTAATTTTCTTCCACTTTTCTACGAACACCTGTATTCGAGATACCGAAGCATGAGGAAATTCGATCCAGCTCTTGTTTTCTTGCATTGTAAGCTGTTTCATTTGCTGGATCAGCTCCTTGTCAGCATCAAAACGTTGTTCCACCTGTTCCAGTTGAAGCTTCGATGAATGTGACTGACTAATAGGATCCAAAACAGGCAGGTTCAAATAGGTTAGAAAATCCTCAGCATCCGACCACCTTGTCTCACAAGTTTTTCGTCCTTCATTGATCAGAGTCTCCACTGAGTCACAGATACCTTCCCACATCTCAATAACAACCTCATTCGTTTTAGCCTGCAGGTTGTCCATGATCGACAAGTCATGCGGTTTTTCTTTGATGTGCTTTTGCCAACCTGTCACCTGTTCAAAATACTTAGATGCTGCTCTCATACGATCATGGTGGGTTTCAAGGGTTTCAGAATGCTTATCAAACTCTTCATACAACCCTTTCATCTCATCAAAACAAGTATACAGATCTACCATGGTCTGTCAGAATTCTTGATGCTCCCTACAGAGCACCTGTTTGAATTCTTTTGGTGTCAGACCTAGAAAGGAGGAGGCTTTTGAGGCTAACTAGGAATATTTCAGCTACTGATTAATAAGGACAATTTTTTCTGCTTGCTTTTGATTAATGACATATGCATTCCCAATATGTTGCTTAAGTTGCTCAACTTTCTTTTGCCACTGCTGAACTGTTTCTTGATGTTTTTGCTTCAGCTGGTTCATTTCATGTTCATGTCTTTGCTTCGCTGCTGCCAAGTCCAGTTTGGATTTTTGTAGTTCTTTCTCTTTATCCCCAAGAACCAAACTTATTTATGAAAGTGAGTCAAATTTTGCACCTGCAAAGACTCCCGTGGCAGCTTCTGTGTCCAATGCCCCTTGTTGAACGTCAGTGGTATCTGACTTCCAAATAACCTGATTATGGGCAAGAAGCTGTTTAGCTGAACTTTATCTGCCTCTTTTGGCTCCCCTCTTTACCACAGCTTTGTCCCTTTTTCTCCAATAATATTTTCCCATTGATACCACAACATCTTCTCCAAAATCTGCCATCATTTATGATGATGAAGTGGTTTGGTGTTGGACGGTTACCAGGGGATCGGTTTGGGTTTGTTTTAAGGGGATTTGTATGCCGAGGGGAGGGATATTCATGGGAGAAGAATTAGAGGTAAAGGTAAGGGATGTAAAAGAATCATATGTAGGCAAAAATTATTTATGAGGAAGAGTCATAGAGGTAGAAGAAGTGTTCACCTGAGGAGGTTGGGAAATTGGGGACGGTGTGATAGGGTGAGGTGATAAAAGAGGAGGAGGAGAAGTATGAATAGGTGAGTCAACTAAAATTGTGGGAATGCTAGTAGGAGCTCCCATAATCGATGAGAGATTTATCTTGGAAAAACATTGCTGGGAAGATGACAAACCTAACATATTGGGAAAACCCTAGAGATTGGGAATGGATGACAAAAGGGTATTCAAAACAGCTTCTAGGAAAGTACCATGGTCTTCTTCCACTTCCAAATCGCTATGCACACCATGAATTTCAACCCGAGATGAAGATAAAAGAGTTACCTGTTGTGTAGGAAGATCTTGCACAGGGGCTTGCTCTTGTTTGACAATCGGGAGCGAAGGCATCAGTCTTTATTTTGTGGGATCTCCCTGCAATTGTGTCTGTTCTGAGCTTACTTGAATATTTTGTTTCTTAGACTGAGTTTCAACCATTTCTGTATGAGTTTGCAGATTGTAACTGATTAATTCAATATTCCTCTTGAATTCTTCCCTTTTCTGCAATGCATCTTCCATTGAATCCAGACAAGGACTAGATGGATTTTCCAGGACACCTTTACCTTTATCCTTGGGTTGAGTAGCAAGGGAAACAACAGAACTTACTGCATGTTCTCTTGCTTCCTTTTCTGTTTTCTCCTTCTGAAGATTTTTCTTTATCTCAAGTTTATCTTCTCTTTCACGAGGAATTCTTATCTTGAGATCCTTCTGGTACCTATATATATGGGACATGGTATCCATATCAATGATATTATTCATTGCTTCCTCAAAATCTGTAGCTGCTCGGAACATGGAATCATCAGTGTAATTTTCATGTACATAATGAAATCTGACGTGCTCATGCAGAAAGAGGTTTTCCAAATAAGCCATTGGGTCATGCATTCTCTTGGATGCTTCTTCCAAATTCATAATATAAATTTCCTTTCCCAGCAGGGATGCATGGGTGGGGTTCTGTAACACAAGAGAGTCCAGAGATATAGGAAATTTGGGCCAAGCCCTTTTCTTGTCCTTAGTCAATTTGGGAAAAACCCCATCAATGACAATCTAGTAAACAAATTCTTGCAGCACCATGTGACCGGGAACTATCTTGGGAAGCAGGTGGACTGTATTGCTGCCACAAATTATTATGTAAGAGAAATATTCTCCTACGTACCAGTCACCATATAATCAAATTAGTGCCCTAGCACCTTCGGAGAACGCAGGAGCATCAACTTTAAAAATTTTAAAATACATTGACCCAAGAAATAGGGCGCACAACTCATAAACCTAAGGGATGAAGTTATCTTCCTACATATCGGAGCAATATATATGTACGGGGGGCAATTTCTCGTCCCAATACCAATTTAAAGACGAAAAAGAAAAGATGCACAAAATGAATTCATCATGAAACCTGACATCTATAAGTCCATCTTTCGATTGGTTGGGGTTTTTTGATATTTCTCAATTTCATCTCGCAAGTTGCATGATAAAATTTGCGCCTAATTGAAAGAATCACCTGTAAGAAAAATATGGTGTGCCATAGGAATCCATTGTGCTCTGAACGAGGAACAGTTTGTTAACCCATACAACCTGCAAAAATGGCTGATAGTAATGACAAAGGTTCTCTGTACCAGGAAATTGGATATACCGGAAGTGAAGCAGGAACGACTAATGTTGGGTCTTCCAGCCAAGATTTGACTACTTCTTCGTAATTGAATTTAGAGAGGGTTTCATCAAAGATTTTGACGAGAGAAGTTGTTTGGGAGGTCCCAAAGCATAAGCCCTAGTAAATACCTCAGGATGGAATTAAGAAATCAGGGTATTATCCATGTCGTGAAATGTACGCTCCTCAGGGTCGACGTGGTCCAATGGAAACCTTAACAGGGTATGTGTAAGGCATAAATGGAGGTCTGGCAGCAATGCAATGGAGCCGAGAATTACAAATCTGGAGATCAATTTTGCCACGGAAAAGCGTGGATATTGCCACGTCTAAGTGTTTTTTTTCCCGTGGAAACAATTTCGTCGCAATAGAGACGACCCCTAATTTGCGTCGCAAGAGCGACAATGCTCTATATTTCGTTAGATGACTAAGCCGTCAGTAAACCCAGGCCTGGCCGTCTCTGTATCCACGCCTGGCCGTCTCTGTATCCATGCTGGGCCGTCGCTGTATCCACGCCGGGCCGTCGCTGTATCCACACCGAGCCGTTGCTGTATCCACAGCTGTGAAATTTTTTAAAAAATTGCCGTCGCTGTATCCACGGCTATAACTGTTTAAAAAAAAAAATACCAATGCTATAAGACCAATTCCATGTGGAAGTAGGTCATAATGATGCATCTCAAATGTGCATATAAAGAAACAGTGAAAACTATGATTCACGGGGA
>LPNX010195072.1:174099-284947 GCA_001517045.1 Pseudotsuga menziesii | reverse complement strand
GGTTTGTGTCCTTATTCATGGACCTTGGTCCTTAGAAGCTTCATATAGGGTCTAATAGTTTTATTTTCCTCCAACGCCTATTGGGAGCTTTAGCATGGAATTTGGCAATCCCCTCATGTTGGGTACAAGACATCATGTCCAAGGCCCTATCAATATTGTTGTAAAATAAAATGTTGACATTGGTTTATAAGCATCAATCCTTTGTAAATCATTTCACATTCTAAATTGAATGTTTGAGGATGTTAATCCCCATAACCAAGGTCCTAGGAAAAAGTTAATATTTAGAGAATATTTTTAGGGTCTAAGGCATGGTTAACCTACAATGTCATGACACCAACACTCTATTCTCCTCTCACACACCTTCCCCTCTCATGAATTTATAGTCCTCCATCTCTTCTCAATGTTCTCTCCCCGTTTGTAGCTAGCTTCATATTTTATTACTAATTGTTTAGTTGCAATTACATCTACTTGGCCCTCATCCATATCAAATTTACAATTATATTACAATATGGGGGCTTTAACATGAGTGTTACATTCTCCTACCCCTTAATTTCAATACCTTCCTTGATGTTAATTTATTTATGCATACATACCCCATGGCTTGTTGACTCTAGTTTCTTTTCCAAAGATTTTGATTTTCAGGCTAGGAGTCTAGGCGTGGATACAGCGACGGCTAGGAGTCCAGGCATGGATACAGTGATGGCTAGGCATCGATACAGCGACGGCTAGGAGTCCAAGCGTGGATACAGCGACGGCTAGGCGTGGATACATCGACGCCTCGTTCCTGTTACATCGGATTTTACACCAAAAGGTAAGAAACGTGGAAAACCTCCGTGGAAAAATCCGCGCTTTTGTACTAGTGTAAGAGGGTTGGTCGTGAGTAACAGAGGAAAATTCATCATTATCAAAGATAGAGTAAATTTTGGACCAGTCCAGGTATAGGGTATCAGACACGCGTCCACTAGTGTTAGTAAAAACACCAGCATTGGGGTCTTTGTTCTTTTGTTCTTGAAGAGCCATTTTTATTAGGTGTTCCTGGAGATGGTGGATGCCCTCTCTAATTGGATTTTGGCGACCATGTTTGATAATGACGTGATTCCAATTTTTAACAGAAAAAATGGTCAGGCAGTGAAAAATTACCAGTGAAAATGCTCAGAAGAGCACAATTCCGTGCATTGGGAAAAAGAGGAAATGTATAGTAAAAACTTGATCACAGTGAAAAAGGACAAGAAAAATGGTAAAAACATTCTTAAATTCAAACATTAAAAAACCCAACCCAAACAGCCAAAAGAATTTGGGCCATAGATTTTGTAGGCATGGACGACTAAGATCAAGGCGGCGGAATAGGATACATAATTTGACAAGGTTCAATTTTAATAGTTTCTGATTTCCGACTTGCGAAAATCGGGAATCGAGAATCAGGAAACGAACATTCAGCTAAGAAGGATGTGGAGTTTCCGATTTCCAGCACCTGGAAATAAAAAATTGGAAATAGACAAAGTAGATAAATCATAAATCGAAAATGATGTTTTTGATATCCGAGATCTAAAATGTCGAAAATCAGAAATCAGGAATACACCAAATAACTTTAACAAACTCTGAGTTTTTTGGTTTCCGACATCTGGAAATCGGAAATCGGAACAATGGCTTTTATTTATTTGAAAGGAAAAGGTTTCCAGGATCTGAAATGTCGGAACTCGAAAATCGAAAAACAGACTTCAACATACCTCCAAAAAAGGGATTTCCGCTTTCCGATTTCGGAAATGTTGGAGACATTTTCCACCTACACACTCTTTTTGGTCAAATTGGCATAGTTAAACCACTATCCTAAGTATAATTGATGTTAATTGACATCAGTGGAGCATTAATTGACATCGTCCAGTCACACCCACACCTACCTACAGTCAAGGAGGCTAACTTAGCCTTCTCCTACATTCGGGGAGGCTAACTGGAGCACTCTGAGGGTGATCTGAGTGATATTAATGCACCTAATTGCTAACTGGTGGTTACAATTAGTTCAACAAGTCAGTTAAGGTGCCTCCTCTCATTAAATATATTACTTAATGATTATTTAATGATCTGGAGTCAACAGGGGCGCCTCCACCAACTTCTGATGATCAGTTCAGCTTCAGTTAACCTCATCGGGGTTCATTGAAGTCATTGAAGCACTTGAACTTGATGGTTGGCTTGCTATGACATGTGTTTGATCTCTTTCACTTGAGACTCAGTCATTTATTGCACTCTGACTTCAGTTAGGGTTTGGTGAGTCAATTAGGGGTTTGGTCAGTGGTTAACTGAGTGTGAACCATGGCTTACAGTCAGTTAAGCTAGACTCACTCATTCAATTCAAATGACCTCCTTAGGTATTCAAATTGCTCACTCATTCAAGCTGTTGCTTGACATTGTAATTGTAATTATTCATTGTTTATTGAATATACAGAGTGGCTACTATTCTGTAGACCAATTACACCATTTCATGAGTTATTTGTTGATTATTCTTTGATGAGATTGATGCTTTGTTCCTAGATCAATAGACAAGATTAATAGGAAAGAGGGGAATCGAAAACTTTAAAAATTTTGAAAATAGATAAAAAGGTCTCGAAAACCCAAGAAAATCCCAAAAAACAAGGTTTACTGAAGCAATTTATTCAACCCAAACAAAGCAACAAAGAACCTACAATTTGATAGTTTTTCTGAATGATGAATGGCTAGAAAAACTAGTCAATGGGGGCCCCTATTTTCATGATGCAAAATGGGGATCTGTTGCAGGAAACAACAAATGAAGACTTGCTGGGGAGAAGAAGTTATGTCCGGTTACCTCTACATGGAATTTCGAAGAAAACATGTTGGTATAAATATGTCGAGTTCAATAGTAAACTCAAATGAGAATCAACCAGATCTAGTAGAGAAAAATACTTAATTGATATCACACACATCCATGATCATCGATAATAATACTCAACAAATTGGAAAACTGTAAAGAGCGCTAAAACATCCCTGCGAAGAAATATAAGTGATAAGCAATTAAAGATGAGCTTCTGCATAAGAAACCTTGGGTTTATGTCATGACCTTCAAACCAAAGTCACTTGGCTAATAGGATTTTATTTTGAGTATTTACAATAACCTCTTTTTTTTTAAGATAACTATACAAATGATATCAACCGAATTATGTCAAGAACACTGTCTTGTTAGGGAAAAATGCCATACACATATTTTACTTAGAAACTGAACAATCTAGCTCCATCAAGAGACGCCCTGTCTTTTGTTTTTTTACACCAAAAGCAATTACCATGGCATGGTAACCACCTATCAGTAACTTCAGTCCAAGAATCACCCATGAACATGATCAGGCCAGCTTGTGATAAGACCTCCTGTCATTGAGCACAAAGAGTTGAATCTTTTGTAATCAAGAAGAATTAAATGGGATGCAAACTGCAAGCCATTACTCTGGCTTGGGAACCAGCTGATGGTAATGTCACTCACAAATTATGAACATGATAGGCTGGCTTGTGATAAGACCCCCTATCTTGTAGCTTACAATCATTGAGGTATTTGTTTATTTTGGTCCCTGGTGCCAAGGGTGAGATCAGAAGAAACCCGAAGGTTAGAGAAACTATTATAGATGTACTACTATAATCACCATAATATCAGGCCGGAATGAAAAGGTGTCCTCAACAGCTTGTCCATTATTATGAGGATGATAAAGATAATGATCATAAAAAATGTGGATTTTAGTACAGACAATTCCCACAACAGATCACGAATTGCTTTCCCATAAGGATATTAGTCCAAACCCAAGTAAAAGTTCTTGACATATTAAGATCAAAATCTTGAGTAAACATTTTTTAAGATAAACCACTTTACCAACATGCATTAGCTAGTGTGGTCATATCAAGTCTTGTAAAATAAATAAAAATAGAAAAAATCAAAGCCAATCAAAACAATTCACACCAATCCAAACCACACATTATGTACAGGTAAGTAAAACTTACCTCAAGAAAAATATTTCTTGAGGAGTTGGACATTTATCGGAAAGGTGTTAGTAACACCTTCCAACGTTTGCAAGTGAACAGCACTAGGGCTGAGCTTTTCTATAATAATGAATGACCCTAACCACAGACGTTGAAACTTTGTGTAGTCTCGTTTGTCCTTGTGGGGCTTTTCTCACTTGAGTACTAGATCCCAATTTGAAATTGGTGACTTGTGGATGACTTATTGTCAAACCACCTTTTGACCAATTGTTGATGATGGTGCTACTTGTTCCTATACCTTTCCCTTTCTTTTTCTAATTTAAGAAGGGTATCGATTCTATCTTGTAAAGGGGAGGAGTCAGGATCCTGTGAACAAGACTAAGCAATGTGTAACGATGGAAGAAAAAGGTTTGGTGGTAAGACAACTTATTTTTTGTATACCAAACAGCAGGGGGGATTACCAATGGATGCCTTAGGAGTTATCATGTATGACCATAAAGCATTAAAGAGTTTAGTATGCCAATCCCCATGGCTATCAGCTATAGTCTTCTTACGATTATTGATCAAATTCATAATAGAATATTCTGCTAGGCCATTACCTTGTGGGTTATAATTAGTAGAGTATTTTACCTTTATCTATTTCTCAAGGGCGTAGCAAGTAAGATCAATAGAATTAAAATAAGAAGCGTTGTCAAAAACGAAAGAGTCAGGTACTCCAAACCTGGTAACGATATTACTCTCCAAGAAATATGTGACTGAGTTCGTGTTAGCAACCTTTAATGGGATTGCTTCCATCCAACGGGTAAAATAATATGTTGCAGTCAGAATATACTTGTGCTGCAATGAGGAGGGAGGAGAGATAGGACCAACAAAATATAGTCCTCACTGCTGAAAAGGGTACTGGACAGTGATAGGTTTTAGAGGAAAGGATGATTTCTTTAATTTGCCAGCACATTTTTGGCATGGCTCGCACTTCCTAACAAGGTTATAAGCATATTTGAACAAGGTGGGCCAATAATATCCTGCTCTTAATACCTTGTGGGTTGTGGTTTCTCAAGAGTAATGTCCACCTGCAGGCTTTGCATGTAAATCAACCAAAAGTTTATCAGCCTCTAGTTTTTCAAGGCACTTGAGAAAGACTCCATCATAATTCTTGCGAAACAACACATTATCAATAAACTGGTAAGGTGTTACCTTGATTCTCAGAGTCCTACGCTTTTTAAGTCAAGATTTGGAGGGGCATACCCATGAATGAGGTAAAATCTACTATCTAAGATCCATGGTCCATCGGTGCTTGTTCTAAAAGCACATCCTCTGGGTGATGTATTGCCGTAGGATGCCTTTCCTTTATAATTACATGAAACCATATTCAAGAGATATTAGTTAATATAATAAATATTAAAATGATACATACATTTACAAAATCAATCAATATAAATACATATATAATGAAAAACTTACAAATGGATGATGGTCATGTCCCCCATCAGCATGTCCATATTCCCTACAATGTATTTTCATTGTTGTGATCTTTATTCTTCTCCTTTTAAATCCCCTGCATTGACTACATGGACAATAGCATTTCCCATTACCCTTTCATTTCAGTCCATCCCACAATATAGGAAGCAATTCACAATTTTGATCGTGTGGATCGGGAGTATTGATATGTTCTGACATTTTCCGATACCAAGCTTGACTGATGATTATCGATCTTAACAAATCAAGGTCCACACTTCACTATTTTTAATGATAGTAACAATTGAAATAATTGTAGCTTTTTGCATGTAAAACAGTCTGTGCAAAGATTATAACTTCCACAAATCGTCGCTTGTATAGCAAACATGTCAGAATACTCCTATTATATTGTTTCTAAAAATAAATTATTGTCATATATCCGATGCAATTAGGATATTGACTGTTGTAATATTGTCATTGGTAATTCGATGACAAAAGTTGAATATCCAATGAATGTTGTCAAATTACTGGCGAACGTTGAATATCCGACGTAAACTGGAGAAAATTTAAAAATAAACCAAAAAAATTCGTAATGACCGAGGTGAAATCTGATGATAGCGTCAATTTCGTCGAATTTTTTGGTCGTATTTCGGGTTCAAATCTTGTTGTGGGAGGAATAACCCCCAATTCCCATAGCTCCACCATGTAGTCATGTCGTTAAAAAAATAGTAAATTTCTAGGAGAGCTTATAATTCTTTAACAAGGATAGGTCTTGAAGTTGTTTTCCTTCGTAAATCAGACATTGCATAGCTGAAGGAATACCAAGGGATATTTGTGGATGTGATTGTATCCCAATCTAAAACCCACACCATCATCAACTTCCCTGAGAGAACTTTAACAAAGATCCAAAAAATATTTGAGGGAACGACCTTTGAGCCACCAAAGATCGGCCTTGGGAGAGCAGGAACTGGTTTCGTCCTCGACACCCCAAGATATCTAACATCATCAACATTAGACCAATTAGAAAATGAGGGGGACACTTGGGAACGCATCTCCAGCCCATACGCTGCCAAAATATCCTTGAATTAGATCAAATTTGGTTATATCTAGGGTTTCAAGATCATAAAAGAAAAGTAAAACACCTTGATCTCTCCATTTACAAATAAAAGATCCCCATAAATCCCTCGGCACACCTCATCAACATGATCTACCCAAATAAACTATGAAGACACCCTTGAGGCCATGAAAAAACCAGTTGGTAAAGTGATCCACACCGAATCCTTGATTGGTAGAACAACAAAGGAAAAAAATTCAATATCATTGAAACAAAATCCATTTCTCTTCCCAAGGAAAGTTAGAAGGCTTGAACTCCGTTGAGATCAAGACACAGGTGACCCCTTGTCATTTCCATGGCTGATCAGTAGGCTATCCAAGGACCATCCCATGACTTCACTTTGTTTAGGATCGACATCTCCCTTCACGATTTCCTCCTGCTTAGGTAGAAGAGGGATTGTTTCCTCTCCTGCAACCATCTTCACACCCAACATTCAAAATATATATCAAACTTTATTTTCGTGTTGTTATAGCATATGTTATGTTTCAAATTTGAGATATGTTGCAAGTTACTTACAATGAAAAATTGAATGTTACTTTAAAATTTTGAATGACCATGTATATTTTTGAATTTAAAAAAAACATGCTTTTGTATTGATGAGATGCTTACTTTCATATTTTAGTCATAGTGGAATTTTTCTTTATGTATTTTTTTTCTATTAATATTTGTATTCATTTGTTACAACTGATTTTACCACACATAGTTGATCACATATTTATGGCCTTCCCTCTCCCTCTGCAGACTCTTTGGACCCCATGGACTGATATTATACTTTGATGTTTCCAAGTTCATTCCTAAAAAACACCTGTTTATGGCTATACACGACTTTCAATCCCATACTCATGTTGGAGACATTTACCACCATACACACTCTTTTGGTCAAATTGGCCTAGTTAAACCACTATACTAAGTATTATTGACATTAATTGACATCATTGGAGCATTAAATGTCATCATTCAGTCTCACCCACGCCTACCTTCAGTCAAGGAGGCTAACTTAGCCTTCTCCTACATTCAGGGAGGCTAACTGGAGCACTCCAGGGGTGATCTGAGTGATATTAATGCACCTATTTGCTAACTGGTGGTTACAATCAGTTAAACAAGTCAGTTAAGGTGCCTCCTCTCATTAAATATATTATATAATGATTATTTAATGAACCGGAGTTAACAAGGGCGCCTTGACCAACTTCTGATGTGCAGTTCAACTTCAGTTAACCTCATCGGGGTTCATTGGAGTCAGTGTAGCACTACCTCTTGATGGTTGGTGAGCTGTGATATGTGTTTGATCTCTTTCAGTTGAGACTCAGTCATTTATTGCACCCCGACTTCAGTTAGGGTTAGTTGAGTCAATTAGGGTTTTGATCAGTGGTTAACTGAGTGCGAACCATGGATTATAGTCAGTTAAGCTAGACTCACTCATTCAATTCGAATGACATCCTAAGGAATTTGAATTGTCTCTTCATTCATGCTTGTAGCATGACATTGTAATTTGTAACCATTCATTCTTTATGTGAATTATTGAGTGGCTACTATTCTTGTAGACCGATTACACCATTTCATGAGTTATTTGTTGATTATTTTTTGATGAGATTGATGCTTTGTTCCTAGATCAATAGACACGATTAATATGGTATTAGAGATTACGGTGGGACGAAGCTCTATCTCTCAAAAACAAGTTTTTTGACAGAGTTCTGCATGAAATTTGAGCAATAGCTCAAAAATCCAGCACTGCACCAGAAGCCAAGGCTTACCACTTAATACGCCAAGTAAAGAACTTGTTGATCAAGCTTGCTTGATTGACTATGTTGGGTGTGATGAAAGCCTAAAATGTGTAGGCTGTCCGACCTTACGGTGCCCCTTTTGTTTTGATTTGCAGGTTTTAACAGGTACAACTTCGAATGGACTCATCAATCCCTCTTCTCACCCCATTCACAAGCTATTCGGAATGGAAGTTGAAGATGATTGCATCTCTGAAGAGAAGAGGTCTCTCTGAGGTGTCTATTGGACTTGGAAAAGAGTCTTATGAGAATGATAATGACTGGCTAAATGACGGTGATAGAACTTTTGGAGCAATATGTCAGGCCCTTTCTCCTAGCTTGCACTACCTTATTGGTTCTGATGTATATTCAAATGATCTATGGACAAAATTGGACAGAACCTTTGGCAAGAACAATGAGGATCATAATAGCACTTTGGAGATCACATCCAGAACCACAAGAGTTCTTTACTCAAAATTCTCAGCCTCTACTCTCTCTGATGAAGTTGTTCAAGATGAAGATGAAGCAGAATCTTCTACACATTCAATTCGAATTGAAGAAAGTCTCCATGCAGTGACTCCTTCTCCTGATGCTCTGGAAGTTCATGAGATCTCTGATATCTCATCTCCTCATATTGCTGAAACAGAAGAAGACATTCGAATCTCTGATATTGAAGAAAAATGCTGCTGCACTTCCATGCAAACATTCATCGGTGATTTTCCTTTGAATTCTGTGCAAAATTTACCAATAATTGCTTCCGAAAGAGAAGAGAAATTTGATTTTTCTCCCTCTAATGTTGCTGCTGGTGGGCAAATATGTAAAAAATTGGATATTTTGGAAGAAATATCAGATTATAAGAGTGACACATTCGCTCCCCATGATCTAGATCTTCCAGCAAAATCCTGTAGGATTGCATGCACCAAAATTCAGAATTTTGAAGAAAAAGACAACTGTGCATCCACCGTCTCTGTTGACCATAATTTTGGATCTGATATGAACCTTATTGGATCTGATATGATCTTATTTGGATCTGATCTGATATTTCTTGGTTCAAAATTTCAGGTTCATAAACCTTCAGTACTGCTTGTAGCTGCTCTCATGAACGGTGTGAAGAAACAAGTAGCGCAAGTTTCCTTTGAAACTGCTGCTGGGGATTTGATTTCATTTCATAGCTTTGGATATATTGTGAAATTATTTAGATCTGATTTACATTCTGATCTGATATTATTTTGTTCATATTTTAAAATCCAAGAGCTTTCAGCCATGCTTGTAGCTGCTCTCACCAATTCCAGTGTGAAAAATCAAGTACCGCACTTTCTCTTCAAAACTGCTGGGGATTTGGTGTTAGTTTCCTCTTATGAGGTTGCTGATATTTTATTTTGTGAATCATTAACTATTTATGAAGCTATATCATATTATGGAGCTCAAGCATTTTGTCTCCACAGTCCCAGGGCTTCTCTACCTTTGGTCACATGCACATCTCCTCACAGAACTAGTAAAGAGGAAGACATTTTGCATCCGCTTGGACACTTGCTCCTATGAATTGGGTATGATTTTACCACTCATGGTTTGCTGTTCAAGGATTCAGCTACTCTACATGGGTCCAGTTTTCACCGTGCAACTGTTTATATTTCTGATTCAGTTGAGTGCATTGTTCTCCTTCCAAATTGGACGATTCCTCCAGACATATTCATTTAGTTTGGATTCATAGGTTCACATGCACAGTATCAGGATACTGCTGCATAGAAGAACCAATTCTTGATTTACTGCTTAGTTTGAGGGGGGGTATATTTCCCATGAGGTTTTCCCTGTTTCCTTGGTTATATTAAGTAGTTAGTTTATTGTATAGGGTGACCTATGGCCTTTGTTGCTGGGGCCCTAGCATTTTTATGCATTTGTGTTTTCTAACTCCTCCTGAGTATAGCTTAAGGGGGGGTGTTGGAGACATTTACCACCATACACACTCTTTTGGTCAAATTGGCCTAGTTAAACCACTATCCTAAGTATTATTGACATTAATTGACAGCAGTGGAGCATTAAATGTCATCATCTAGTCTCACCCATGCCTACCTTCAGTCAAGGAGGCTAACTTAGCCTTCTCCTACATTCGGGGAGGCTAACTGGAGCACTCCGGGGGTGATCTGAGTGATATTAATGCACCTAATTGCTAACTGGTGGTTACAATCAGTTAAACAAGTCAGTTAAGGCATCTCCTGTCATTAAATATATTATTTAATGAACTGGAGTCAACAGGGGTGCCTCCACCAATTTCTGATGTGCAGTTCAGCTTCAGTTAACCTCATCGGGGTTCATTGGAGTCAGTGTAGTGCTACCTCTTGATGGTTGGTGAGCTGTGATATGTGTCTGATCTCTTTCAGTTGAGACTCAGTCATTTATTGCACTCCGACTTCAGTTAGGGTTAGTTGAGTCAATTAGGGTTTTGATCAGTGGTTAACTGAGTGTGAACCATGGCTTACAGTCAGTTAAGCTAGACTCACTCATTCAATTCAAATGACCTCCTAGGGAATTCGAATTGTCTCTTCATTCATGCCTGTAGCATGACATTGTAATTTGTAATCATTCATTCTTTATGTGAATTATTGAGCAGCTACTATTCATGTAGACCGATTACACCATTTCATGAGTTATTTGTTGATTATTCTTTGATGAGAATGATGCTTTGTTCCTAGATCAATAGACAAGATTAATAACTCGTGTGTATACGTGACTTTTGACCTCAAACCCACGTACATCAGGATGTGTGCATAAATCCAAATATTTTTGGAGTTTTCCTTGATGTGTGTTCGAACCACTTGACTTTTGGCCTTCCATATGCCTCAAGATCGCTCAGATTTGACCCTCCATTACCCCTTTGGAGTGCTATATAAGGAACCCCTTGGATACATTGAAGAGGAGGAATTGAAGAGCAAAAAAGCTATAGTCCATTGTTGTCGTAGCTTGCATATACTTGAGTCTGCATCCCTTTGTCCCTTTGGAGCACTTTGTGTTCTTCCCAAGCTTGCCTTTTCTTGTGAGCTTGATATCGAGAGATGTAGGATTGAGGTGGTGGAGGCCCAGGTGGAGGACCATTAGAGGAAATTTCAAATCAAAATGGGCCTCCTAAAATGAACTAATAAAATAATAAAATAATATTTATTAATTTTGGAGGAAGAAAAGAAAAAAACTACTTTTTTGTTTGTATTTTTGACATATCTCCCCGTGTTTTTACTCAAATTTCGATCGGGAGAGCTCGTTGGATGCAGAATTAAATTCCGCATCCAAAGAGTATCCACTTGGCATACTTTTGATGGACCATGCTACCCCAAAAACAAGAAATACCTGAAAAAATGGAATGATGACATCATCATTCCATTTTTTCAGGTATTTGTTGTTTTTGGGGTAGCAGGGTCCATCAAAAGTATGTCTAGTGGGTACTCGTTGGATGCAGAATTTAATTCGGCATCCAACGAGCTCTCCCGATCGAAGTTTGAGTAAAAACACGGGGAGATATGTCAAAAATACAAACAAAAAAAGTAGTTTTTTTTATGATACCTATCCCCAAATTTATATTAAAAAAGTGTTTAAGACCTATACGGTATTTCAAATTTAAAGCAATTTCATTGGCTAGCACATGATGACATGGAATTTGAATAAAAGTTAAAAGGCCCATTTTGAGTTGAAATTTCCTCTAATGTCAGTTTCTTCGGTTCACAGACGTGCCGACAGAGCTTGTCACTTGTGTAATCTCTGATTTAATTAATAGAAATATTTTTTCCCGTCCAATAATATGCATTTGAATGAATATTGAATCCCTGGATCTGTTTAATTGCTGATACATTGTTGATTATATATGCTAGAGTAGATCTAACACCATATTATAGTGCATGCTTGTCTTGTTTGCTATTGTTGAGAGCAAATTGCTAGCGCAAGCAGGATTGGAAAAAGCTCAACGGGGATCTAGTTCAACCGTCTCGAATAAGGTATGATTCGAGATCCTTTAGTGTTAGATGTTTGGTTTCTCTTGCATATTGGGAAGGGATTGATTTCTAAGGCCTAGCTGTCTGTTGTGGTACACCCCAAGCCATAGGAAGTTTCTCTCTGTAACAGAATTGGCGACCATACTGGGGAGGTTCCTAGTTGTTTCTCTTTTAGGGTTTTTGGTATTCATTGTACTTGAATTGATTTGATTTCTCTGTTTTTGTGTTGGGTTTGGGGGCATGTTTGACTAGTAGGGTCCTCAAGGAGTAAATTTTGTCTCAGTTTTTTCTGTTTGCCTTATTTTTCTTCCTGTCGCGGGTTTAGCTTTCACAATCGCATATACACGCGGCTTTCCCTTGAATAGTCACGTATGTACACTGGTTTACTGAGAACAGTCATGTATGCCTTGATTTTTAGCTTTATTGGGAGGATTAAGTGTTGCTGGGTGGTTTTGGATGATTGCTGAGTCTTCTTGGATGCTTCTGGAGTCTGTATACACCCTCTATTTCTGACCAGAGACTCTTTTTACTTTGATTTTTAGAAATGTTCTTGTCATTCATTTTCTACTTTTTGTTTTGAGATTAGTGCATTAGGTCTCTTTTACCTTGGTGCTTTGATTGGATGTTGTTTGTGAGTGGTTGTAGACTCTGAGGGTTGTAGAGTCATCTTTTTTTCTTTTATATCTCATTTAATTCAAAAATACAAAAACATTTTTCTTTTTGCATAGTTATGCATTGCTTTCATTTTTCATTAGCATGGTACTTGCATTATGTTTGCTTGGTGATTTTTAGTTAGATTTTCAAATAGGAATGATTGCAGTTACATTTGAAGGAAAATTTTTGCAGATCACATAGTAGCATACCTTGTTTTTCATTCTACACAGTGCATTTGCATTGATTGTTAGGTGTGCATTTTGCTTCATGTTGTGTCATAACACCATAAGTTGCACGACCATTACCCTTTGAGTAATAACATCCAAATAAAATCAACGCTTAATAAAATGAATTACACTCTTTTCTTTTCTAGGGTGCATCAACAAGATTAGGTGTTAGGGTCTTGGAATAGTTCATTGTAAGTTAATTCTCCAAGACCACTAAACAAAACAATTAGGTCCAGGTGAGAGTGTGAAACCCTTGGTATAATTAGTGTTTCTTAGGATGATCCTCTTACACGGGAGTTAAGCACGAGGCAGTGCATGCGATTTTGACTGGGATGACCCTTGGTTACTTTCTGTGAGCACCAGAGATATTTCCAGGATTGTATTTGTATCTGGGGGCCTTTGAGGTATTGACTGGTACACCCCTGGGGTACCAATTGTGCTTTCAGGATTTGGACTTTGCTACCCTGCCCATACAGTCAATCCCGCCTAAGCATTGGTTATATTGAGGTGACCTTAGTTGCCTTACCTAGGTTATCAAGGGGGTATTTGTAGAGGTTGTTCTGCAAGTGTCCTGGCCAGGTAGGGGTCGGACAACACAGTCATTATATGCATTGAATCTCAGGGCCACTATAATTGGTTATGAACCTCTGCTTGCTGTGTATGGGAGTCTCAAGCCTCTCGTAGGCGAGACATACCTGCTTCATTTGGGAGCTCACTTATCCTACCCTAGGTTTGCTTGTTGTTTGGATTTAGATTTTCTTAGGTGTATGCTCTGTGCATGCTAGTATTCTTAGGGTTGCGTAGATAGATCGTGTCTTTTATTTTTGTTGAGTCATCATGGATTTGAGTGCGGCTCCCCATCACTCTCATCATTTAGTAGGTCTTCCGACTTCTACGTCTCCTCCTCCCTTGGGAGAGAGATCCAGACAGTCCGAGTAGACTAGTCATCAATTTGATTCACACAGAGATATCACCATGAGTCATCATGATCTTGAGGTCCCAGAGCTTCCACCTTGCCCGACTCCAACGACAGAAGTTGATCCATCAAGAACATATGGAACTCCGCCTGAGTCTGGTCCTGATGGGACTAGACCGTCACACAATGATTTATCACAGTTTCCTGATTACATTAGCTCCGACCCTCAGTATTTTTTATACTATCTGAGTGAAGAGATTCGCCATGTGTCATGTCCCCGGTTTCGACCCCGTTTGCATGATGTATATATTGTAATTAATCGTGGTGAGGAGCTCAAGGCAAAATCCCCACCATTGATTTGTTTGTGTATGTTTCGGCAATGGGGATAGTTGCTGATGGTTACCGTGCTATTCGGCACATTATAATTCGGCATCATGTAAACACGCACATCAAATAAATTAAAACCACAACCATCTACGGCAGTGCAACGTTGAATGAAAAGGGCGTGATTCCAAAGGATAAGGGGTGGGGGATGTCAAACCTTGGTTATGGGGGGAAAAAAACCCATGTTTTGTCACCTTGTTGATTTCCCATCTTCCCTTGTTAACCTCTTTAATGCTTCAGCTGGTGGTTGGGGGAGTTATTGCTGAAGTGGTGGTGGTTGTGGCAGGCTGTCAGCCTTACCCACTTGCCCACTCCACCCACGGCTGCCCATTCTTCTCCCTCACGCACTCTTCCCTGGTCAGTTCACACACACTCTCACCGCGATTTGGTCTGTTGGCTTCTCACGCACAGGCTCTGGGGCGATTTTAGTCTCACGCAGACATTTTCTGGGGCTCCACGAGATACTGAAGCACCCACGCACTGTAATTCGCGTCCTTGCTGTTGTTTTGTTCATCCACGGGCAAAATCGGAGTTGTTTTCTCCTCACGCAGGGCCTCTACTGCTGGAATCCTCACGCAGAAAATCGGGTATGTCTTTCCCGTGCGTTTTTCTGTTGGGTGCGAGTTTTTCCTCACGCACAAGATGTTTGGGTCGTTTTTTCCCATGTCGTGAGCCATGCTCGCTGTTTGTGTTTGGGGCTGTTGTCTTCCCCATGAGTTTTGTCGGCTGTGGGTTCCAATTTCGTTTTGGACCACTGTGGATTTCTAATTCGAGGGTTGAATTTCCCTTGTCTGTCCACGCTGGGAGTTGTTCTTCCCCTTTGTTGGGACTGTGTGATGTTTCCCAACCATTCTATTGAGGAATTTGTGTGTGCTGTTGGCTAAATTTCCCTGTTTTGGGACTGTGGACTGTTATTATCCTTCATGGTGTGTTGTGGCTGCTGATATACCCTGGTTTGGGTGCTGTTGTTGAGTTGTTTTGGCCACGTTAGGGCCAAAACCTACTCTGAGTTGCCTTATAGGCTGGAGCTGTGTCTCACTTTTTGTTTGGGGCTGTTCCCTATTGTTTATGACTTCTTCACTGAGCTGTGAAGGGATTGTTTGGCTGCTGGTATGTAGTGGTTGACCCTTGGACTGTGCTGGCTTGGCTTGTCTGTGGAAAGCCTGTGAAACCCAGCAGTGTTGGTTTGGCTGTTATGTGTCCCCTTAGCTATGTATAAGCCTGCAATTGTCCCCTTACTCCGGAGGAATCATGCCCAGCTCGGGGGTGGCAGCGTTGCTGAGAGATTGATGAGCAAGCTGGCCTATGGTTGGGTGGAACGTTGCAGCGACGTAGCTGGTTGTGGGTGGATTCTCCATCAAAAGATAAGTCTGTTGTCTATACTTCATCTCTGCAATTTATATTGATGTTCAATGAACTATAATGATCTTGTTGAATGCTGGTTTATGAGTATGTGTGCTTCCGCTATATGATTGAAGATAAATGCATCTGTGTATGCTTAATTCCAGCATTGATTTCATTTGATTATGTTCATGGGATGTTTTCCCGGCTGTGTTGATGAGTTGGTCGCGTCCTCTTCGCCGGTCTGAGGGACGGGGACGTGACAAATTGGTATCAGAGCGCCATGGTTGCAACAATGGGCCTCTATGGGCCATAAGGAGTGCAGTGACAGAGGCAGGGTTGCCTTCAGCAAACAGAAATTTGATGGCAGCAAGTTTCAAAATTTACCAAAGTGCCTGAACAGTCGGAAGAGTTAACAAAGCTTACTTCCACTGTGGCGGAAGGATTCGGTGTTTGACAGCCCGCCGTTGCGGCTGTAAAAATGGTTAGACCGCCGACGCGGCAATGGGTCCGATTGCCGATAGTGCAGAAGAAAAATGAACGTGGAATTTTTTCTAAGTGTCAAACGGCCGAATCGGAAGGTTTCATGAAGTTCCTGTCCGCCGTTGCGGAGGGACTAGCAAAGTTGACGTCCGCCGTTGCGGACGAGTGGGGGAAGTTTCCCTGTCCGCCGTTGCGGAAGAAGGGATGAAGTTAACCTCCAACCGTTGTGGAAGAATTCCGGAAGTGCCGCCGTTGCGGGTGGCGGAGCGATCTCGCATCCGACTCGAGATCCGTCCGATCGCCGACGCCGCATAAAAGACTCAAAATCCGGCTAAGTATGGAATGGTCGGGCCATTGGAGGAAGTAAACTTTCGCCGTTGCGGAAGGATGGGTAAAATCTTCCGTCCGCCGTTGCGGGTGGCGAAGCAATCCTGCATCCGATGCGAGAGTCGTCCGATTGCTGACGAAGAAGAAATTTTGGAAAATCGAAAATCCGGCTAAGTATCGGAACGATCGGAATGTAGAATGGTCCGACGCCCGATGTTTCGAGATTCAGCCGACGTCCGACGTTGCAAGTGTCAAAGCGGACGAGCCGACGAAGCGGGCGTTCGTTGTTGCGGACGAGTTGGTGGAGTTTTCCGCCCGCTGTTGTGGCTGTGGAAAGGTTTCGGTCGCCGATTCTACAGAAGAAGGAAGGGTCCGGAGGAGCCGCCATTGCGGAAGGATTGAAGCTTCCAAGGAGCCGCAGTTGCGGAAGGTTGGAGCTTCCGGGGAGCCGATTCGGCGGAGGAAAGAATGGGAAAGGAGCCGACGTTGCGGCTAGGAGATTGATTTGGGAGCTGATTCAGCGGCTGGGAGATTGATTCCGGGAGCCGATTTCAACTGTTCTCAAAGGGATTTTTCAGCTGTTTTTCAGTGAATTTCAGGGCTAAAAATGAGAAAAGAGGCAGCGAGCTAATGTGCCAGATTGCGCGAAAATCATAGTTTTACAAAAAAAAACAAAAAAAAAACACGAGGGCGCTGCCCTCGACCCGCCCTGCAGTGGCACAGGGAAGCCACAAGGGGGCAAGCCCCCTTGACCCCCGTCGTCCCTTGAGACAGTTGTTCTTATGGAAGGAAAAATTCTGTGTTTTGGGAAAATGGATCAAACCCGGAATTCATAAAGGATGAATGGTGCATTGAAAATGAGATTTTCAAGGTGGCTGAAGTTGGCTGAAGTTGGCACCCAGTCCAAAGTATAGCTGTGTGTAAAATGCAAAGGTTTGCTGGAAGTCTTCATTCTTAGAAGGGGTGTGGTTTTCACATCCGAGGTCGGAATGACGCATGTGAATAGGCGTTGGAAAGCTTATCCAGTGGGGAACAAGGATAAGTGACCAGAATCTGAGCATGAAGTAGAAAAGTGCTAAGGATGGATGCTGTTGTCAAATGGACAAATCTGGACAGTTGCATGCCCAAGGGCAGCAAGGACTATGAAGTCAACTAGCTGCTGTGTGGAAAAGGAATTCCATGCAAGGATGAAAGGCTTGAAAAGGGAAGTTTTCCTTAAGACCCTATCTTGATGATTATAACTTCATTTCTGGAGTTTATGCTTGAAACGCATGAGGATATGTATTGCATGCATAGGATATTGCATGTTGGTAAGAACATTGGAAATTTTATATATTATAATGTACCACTAATGATGATCATTGCTTTGATGTTAGCATTAGTGGGCAAACCAACGATGACATGGACCCGGATGGCTATGTTGCTGATGCTGATGAATGAGACCAACAACCCTATGGAGAAGGGATAAGGCAACGAGTCCATAACAAGAGTTGGTGAGCAAATGCTGCAACCTCCTGCAAAGGACCAACCAAAGTGGTCATGGTAAGGGCGTAAGTAAGACCCATGCAGGTAAGAGTTGCTTATGACAAATTCCATGGATTGGTCTAGGTAAGAGACCTCATACCATGTGGATGATTGGAATGTGGAAAGGTGTCATGCTTATATGTGTTGATGCTATTGATTATAATCATGCATCCTATATGAATTAGTCATGGTTAGGCCATGCACGGTATAATCAATGCAAGGTAGCGTCGAATGGACATGCATTAAGAAGATTTTGTGAACCTTGTTGTTATGCATTGGATGTATGCCAATGAAGGGCATGAATGACTAATGTTGTGATGCATTGCACGAATGCATTGAGATGAATGCATGTGATATTATGGATAATTAATGGCTGAAATGGTGAATTAATGATAATTCTAGATCTGTTTCGAAGGTTGTTATGAATGCAGGATAGTCATGATCAATTGGCTGCCAGAAATGCTCTATTGAAGAGCAAGGTGGTATGAATGATACGCTTGTGAAGTAAGGGTATCTAAACCTTTATTTAATTGCATGAATGATATGAATATACCTTGCAATGTTAGCATGATAATGATTGCACGAAGTAAATGAGCTTTGAGAACACTGAAGTGACTAACCTTTGAAGTATTTGAATTTTATAAATTCTGAAAATGCTTCAGTGATGGTTGTAGTAATGAGATAGTATATGCATCCATACTTACCAAGTGTTTGGTTGATGGAAGCTCATGTTCCAGGTAGATTATTTTGAAAATGGCATTGAGAGGTAAGATCCTGACCAATGCTGGAATCTACCATTTATGAGAGCTTGTTAAATTTGAATTGTGGATTTCAAATATTGCTGACAACCACTAGTCACTATTGGGCTTGCATAAGCTTGTGTTTGGATGTTTGAAGCTTATATTTCAGGTAGATTATTCCGAGAACGGCATTGAGAGGTAAGGCCCTGACCAATGCTGGAATCTACCGTGTAAAAGAGCTTGTTAGATTTGCGTTATGAATTTCAAATTTAACAAAAATGCTGACCACTTATAGTCACCATTGGCTTGCACAAGTTTGTGTTTGGTTGGTTGAAATTCATGTTTCAAGCAGATTCTTTCAAACATGACAGTGAGAGGTAAGTCCCTGACCACTGCCAAAATCTACCATTTATGAGAAAAAGTCTCATGGTTGTGAAAATTAGTTGGTACAGGTTGTTAGATTCGAATTGTGGATTTCGGATTTAAGAGGTACTAACGACTACTAATCATTGTTGGCTTGTGTGAGATTGTGTCAGGAGGGACACATGGTAAGTGGGTATTCATGTTATGATAGTAAGCATAAAATTATAATGGGCATAGTAATGTTGCTTACAAGAAACCCACAATTGAGAAAGTCAATTTATGTAATAGATAGAATCGCAAATTCTTATTGAATTTGAATGCTAATGTCATTGCTTGGTTATGAAACGATCAATTGGATTGTGGTATCAGGTGATGATTAACTATTTGGATATTTAATGAATGTGTCAGGAGTACACACTGCAGGAAGATCATGTGTGATGACCTGCAAGATCCAAGCTTCATGGGAAGGTTTTCCCTTATCCTGGAAAAGGGGTTCGGGTGAAACTCCATTAGACATTTTGAAAATGTCTCATCTGCACTGCATGTTTGGTGATAACATGAGTGAGATGGTTGGATTATGTCAGTGAGACAGGTGTGAATATGAAATGTAAACAAGAAACAGGGATGGGGCCTTGGTTTGCTTAAACCTGGTGATTGGAAACCACACAGACAGAGCTAGAGGGTTGGCTTTCTTCTCCACAACCCCGGGATAGCACTAGAAGGGAATGCAGGGCCTGAGGGACTGTGTAGCAGAGAAGGGACTGATTCCTTGTGCTGGGTGTGTGTGTGGGTGTTATAGAAGTCAGGCTAGTTCTGGTGTAGGTGTTCCTAGCTCTGGAGCGAGCTCACCAGCTTAGCATTCAGTTTTCCCAGTTCCTTGATGGTGCCTAACAGATCTAAAGGCATACTGCGACGGAAAATGGATAAGTGTTCTGTAACCCTTGCTATGAATATGCATGTTTAATTGTTAAATTTCCATATGCAGAACATGTTTGATTTATTTCCATGATGACCGATTGCTTGAGTATGCATAGGGCCTACATGGCACACACCGGAAGAGAGTGCACACTTTTCCGATGTCGAGTCATGAAAGGGTTTTCAATATTGATTACACTCTGGGGAGTGGACGCACTCCTGGTGTCTCAATATTTGATAGTGAATGATATGAAATGTGATTACAGTTTTAGAGCAATGATGCTGATGAGTTGCTTGTATTGCTTGTGTTGCTTGTATTGACAGGCTAAAGGTAAAGGTGAATGTTGATATAAGTGTATGTTGGTATAAGTGCATGTTGATATAAGTGTATGTTGGTATAAGTGCATGTTGATATAAGTGTATGTGTCATTGTTGACATAAGTGTATGATGGGCTGTGATATGCCTAAGGATCCATAGTAGATCCTAGACCTGGAAATGGTCATGATAAAGTTCCAAGCCCAGTTGACATGGTTATGTACTGGCTGGACATTAATTATTTTATGTTGAGGAGAAGCCGACGTGCTGACCTAACATCTAAGTCCTTAGGCGATCCCAAGGCTTGCAAGGCAAAGCAGGATCCTATGGGCGAACGAGGAAACATACCATACAGATAAGTATTGGATTATTTTGCTTATGAATATACATGTGTATATGATTTGGATATGATGTTTTAAGCTCTTGTTTGAGAGGTAAAATCAATGAGAATAAACTAAACATGTGCATTATTCAATGTTTGGATATAGGTATCGCTGGAAGCGAAGACTATGAGAGCATCCTAGAGGTGCATGTGGACATGTGACTGTCCTGGAAAGCTCGGAATGAGCGGTAATGAAAAAGGTGCTAGTAAGACGAGGGAGTCCTAGCAGCCGAGACAAACCATGTGGAGAGACTCCATGGTTTAGAGGTCTGGAATAGACCAAAGACACTAAGTGTCATGACCAATAAGGATTGGTCTAGCATTCACAGTGAAGTGAAAGAGGCTGAGAGCATGAAAAGCCACTGCGATGGTGAGGGTTCCAGGATGGAACAAAACAAAGAGGGGAAAAACTCTTACTGCTCTCTCTTGCCTTTTGATTATATATGGTTATATATATATATATATATATGTTTATGCATTGTGAAAACAAAGGATTGTTGAATGCATGTATGATTGAGGATGAAATGTATGTAATTGCTTAAGCAAATTTGTGAATGCTGGAATAGTTAATTCCCTGCCCAGGATTGGACATGAAGGAGCTCATGTGCCTATTGGGGAAAGGCATGAAAGATATGAAGGAAAGAAAAGTGAAACCAGGTGGTGCACGTTGATCATGGCAGCAGATCAAAAGTTGTTGGACTTGGCTGGAAGTCTCCTTCAAGTGGTTTCCAAGACCCAAGAGAATCTTGGGGAGATGCTCAGGATACAGAAAAGGCAGAGTGAAATGAACCACCAGATTTTGCAAGACTCTATTGGTTTGCAAAGGGAGGTGAAAATCCTTCTGAGAGCAATCGGCAAAGGAAAGGAAGGTGGATCAGCAATGGGACATTTGTCCAAGCGACCCGATAAGAAACGGTCCAGGCATGAAGGCTCAAAGGAAATTGAGCAGGTAAAGATGAAGCAGCCAGTGAGATGCTGGAGATGCGAAGGACATCATTTACGACGGGACTGCCCAATGAGGGAACATGATGAAGGCAATAGCCGCAAAGTTCCTAAACTTCGGGATCAGCAAGAAGCTGAGAACCAGCAAGAGAAGTCCATGGAAGCCGAGAGGCTTGGTCGTGAACGTTCAAAGTAGATGATTGAACGTGGTATAGATCTGCAATTTTGAATTTTGATGTGCAATTGTATATGTATTGTATATATGTAATGGAACACCGAGGACGCTGTTATTCCAAGGGGGAGGGTAATGTCATGTCCCCGGTTTCGACCCCGTTTGCATGATGTATATATTGTAATTAATCGTGGTGAGGAGCTCAAGGAAAAATCCCCACCATTGATTTGTTTGTGTATGTTTCGGCAATGGGAATAGTTGCTGATGGTTACCGTGCTATTCGGCATCATGTAAACACGCACATCAAATAAATTAAAACCACAACCAGCTACGGCAGTGCAACGTTGAATGAAAAGGGCGTGATTCCAAAGGATAAGGGGTGGGGGATGTCAAACCTTGGTTATGGGGGGGAAAAAAACCCATGTTTTGTCACCTTGTTGATTTCCCATCTTCCCTTGCTAACCTCTTTAATGCTTCAGCTGGTGGTTGGGGGAGTTATTGATGAAGTGGTGGTGGTTGTGGCAGGCTGTCAGCCTTACCCACTTGCCCACTCCACCCACGGCTGCCCATTCTTCTCCCTCACGCACTCTTCCCTGGTCAGTTCACACACACTCTCACCGCGATTTGGTCTGTTGGATTCTCACGCACAGGCTCTGGGGCGATTTTAGTCTCACGCAGACATTTTCTGGGGCTCCACGAGTTGCTGAAGCACCCACGCACTGTAATTCGCGTCCTTGCTGTTGTTTTGTTCATCCACAAGAAAAATCGGAGTTGTTTTCTCCTCACGCAGGGCCTCTACTGCTGGAATCCTCACGCAGAAAATCGGGTATGTCTTTCCTGTGCATTTTTCTGTTGGGTGCGAGTCTTTCCTCATGCACAAGATGTTTGGGTCATTTTTCCCATGCCGTGAGCCATGCTCGATGTTTGTGTTTGGGGCTGTTGTCTTCCCCATGAGTTTTGTCGGCTGTGGGTTCCAATTTCGTTTTGGACCACTGTGGATTGCTAATTCGAGGGTTGAATTTCCCTTGTCTGTCCACGCTGGGAGTTGTTCTTCCCCTTTGTTGGGACTGTGTGATGTTTCCCAACCATTCTATTGAGGAATTTGTGTGTGCTGTTGGCTGAATTTCCCTGTTTTGGGACTGTGGACTGTTGTTATCCTTCATGGTGTGTTGTGGCTGCTGATATACCCTGGTTTGGGTGCTGTTGTTGAGTTGTTTTGGCCACGTTAGGGCCAAAACCTACTCTGAGTTGCCTTATAGGCTGGAGCTGTGTCTCACTTTTTGTTTGGGGCTGTTCCCTATTGTTTATGACTTCTTCACAGAGCTGTGAAGGGATTTTTTGGCTGCTGGTATGCAATGGTTGACCCTTGGACTGTGCTGGCTTGGCTTGTCTGTGGAAAGCCTGTGAAACCCAGCAGTGTTGGTTTGGCTGTTATGTGTCCCCTTGGCTATGTATAAGCCTGCAATTGTCCCCTTACTCCAGAGGAATCATGCCCAACTCGAGGGTGGCAGCGTTGCTGAGAGATTGATGAGCAAGCTGGCCTATGGTTGGGTGGAACGTTGCAACGATGTAGCTGGTTGTGGGTGGATTCTCCATCAAAAGATAAGTCTGCTGTCTATACTTCATCTCTGCAATTTATATTGATGTTAAATGAACTATAATGATCTTGTTGAATGCTGGTTTATGAGTATGTGTGCTTCCGCTATATGATTGAAGATAAATGCATCTGTGTATGCTTAATTCCAGCATTGATTTCATTTGATTATGTTCATGGGTTGTTTGCCCGGCTGTGTTGATGAGTTGGTCGCGTCCTCTTCGCCGGTCTGAGGGACAGGGACGTGACACCATGAACCCACCAGCACTGGCCACATTAGATATGGCATGCCTGATATTCTTGATCCCGGTCTGGCACCTCATGTCGAGCGGGTTGGTGAACCTGGTACTGCGCCTGGGGGCACTTCCACTCCTTTCCATGTGGAGAGGTTTGGTAATAGTAGTCACATTGCGCCATCCACTCCAGTGGTGGAAATACCTTCACACACATAGCCCAGACCTAGCACTAGTGTTCCTCTTTGGGAACCTCAACCGAGACATGTGAATATTGGGGGTGCAAGTTATATTCCTTCAAATATTCCATCATCTTCTCTACCTATTCCTTCAAATGCCTTTTTGACGCATTCTCTTCCTAACTCTAGTGGTCCTTCAGGCCGTTGTTCAACTGCAAGCCATGTTTGTCCTGCGACTGCTAACACTGTAGTATCACAAATCCAAGTGCCTCTTGTTGTGTCGGTAGGTCATGTACCTATTTCTGGATCATCTCATGGAATACCTCGTGGATCATATCATGGTCAAGATCATGGAGCTTCCCACATACCTTCCTATGGACCATCTTATGGAACATATCATGGGACATGTTATGGATCATCCCGTGGACCATTTTATGGTACAGCTTATGGAGCTTCCCATGGACATTCTTATGGACCACAGTACGAACAAAAATATCAACCGTATGGGTACAGGTATCAACAACCCGCTTACTCTTCTAATTATGGCTTTGTAGCACCTCATAATCAAGGTACTCTGCATTACAATGATTCCATGCAGCCCTTCATGGGTCATATGGGAGGAGGTTATTATCCCACTGGCCAAGGCCATGGTGTGTATAGCAATTAGCCTTATATGAATCGGTCCTATCAAGGAGCATGGGATCGACTGACTCAACCTAGGCTCCCTTTCCTTGCGACCTTCAACCTACCTGATTTGCCGATATTGACAAATGATCCTGTGTCTCATAATCTGGCATGGTCGGCAGTCCTTACCAAGATTCATTTGGACATTCCCGAGTTCAAAGGTAAGGTTGGTGAATATCCTGGTGAGCATGTCACAACCTTCCATGTTTGGTGCTTTTCTAATTCCTTACACGATGATTCCATTCGTTTGAGGCTATTTTAATGCACCCTCATGGGTCCTGCAGCGAAATGGTTTATAGAGTTACCGGGGGGGACCTATACTACATTTGATGACCTTGCCATGAATTTTCTTAATCATTTCCAGCTACCCGTACGTTATGATGTCGGTACCGAACTCTTGTCGACCTTCCGACAAGACAAAGCCACACATATTTCAGATCATATTAAAGAGTGGCGTAGATGAAAATGATTAATTAAAGCCTTTATACCACAAGAGTTTCTTTTAGAGTGGTTCCTCAATTCATTGTTACCTTACATCGTGAAGGATGTTTCCACATCCAGAGTTCAAAATGAGGACCAAGCTATATTTAGGGCTCAAGAGTTGGATTTGATCTATGCTCAATCCATACTCTTGTATGAGATTATCCTGAATGCTCCAAGATCTAATTTCGACCCCAAGATTAAACTTGGGCGACATGCCGACGGTATTGTTGGCTCCATAAGTACCAAGCCTATAGACTCGGTTACGAAACAAGTGAGCCAGTTATCGATTAACCAATCTGCATCGGGACAAGCCACAGCTTCGTCTCAACCTACCCAATCAGCGAGTGTACTTTCAGTGCAAACGTCGAACCTGAAAGGAAACCAATAGCCTTGAAGGAATAAAAAGAAAAGAAAAAATAATCGTAAGGGTGGGAATAAAAATGAAAATGGTAACAATAATGACAAGAACACGAACAATGCTGGGGGGACAAGTATCCTAAGTGTAAGTTGAAGTTTCCTTGTAAGTTGTGTAAGGACGATCACCTCACTCACTTTTTCCCTCGTATGGAGGACGCCTCGAAGTTCATAGAACAGGGCCCAACTGTGTTTACTAATCCTTTACCTAATAATCAAAATATGAAATCGAGGACCATTGATCCTCGTTGTGCATCTGGTAGAACTCAAAACCCGTTGGAGGCCGCTAGAGGTCACGGTTGTATCAACAAGGTGAGATCTACCAAAGTTGTGATGCATGAGAAAGATTATGGTTCTTCACAACCAAACCTTAGGAAAGAAACTGATCCACCCGAGCGCTTCAAGACTCCCTTAGGAATCCGAGGCGAAACTTTAGGTTTATCCCTAGGCTTTTCAATTGGGGCACAATCCTAAACTCGAGCCACCTAGAACTATTCAGTTGTCAAGGATTTGGGACATAATCCTTCTGAGATGTCTGCATTAGAAGTAATTCAGACTTGTCCTTCACAGAGAAATTCCTTGTTGTCTGCTCTTGGGGTTACTGATGATACCTCTTCTTCCATGATCAAATTTGAAATTCATGGAATGCATCCTCACTTACCTTACTACGTTTCTCTTTTGATTCATGTAGAGTGTCTCAACAACACCATCATGTGTACTGTCATTGATGAAGGCGCTGCCACTTCCGTGATGTCTTTGTCTTGTTGGAAGGGTTTAGGTTCTCCCACATTGTCTCAGTCTGCCAACATGTTGACTGCTTTCAATGGAAGGTCGTTTCAGCCACATGATATACTTCCTTCTTTAGAGGTCCAATTGGGAGGGAATACTGTCATGATCGAGGTCGAGGTGGTTGATGCGCCCCTTGACTACAATCTTTTGCAGGGTAGGAATTGGATGTACAATATGCAAGCTGTAGCTTATTCCCTATTCTGAGTGGTTTGCTTTCTGTTTAATGGGAAGATTGTTATTATTTGTTGGGTGTTATCTTGACTAAATTAATACCAAAATGTTTAGATGTGTTCTACTATCTTGAATATGTTACAGGTATAAACTAACTGAGGGGGGGGGGGTGAATCAGTTAGTTAAGATTTGTTACAATACACTTCTTTTAACTTACAATCAATAAACTTTATGGCAGTCAATCTTTGCTATGAATTCAGAGTTATAAACATAAGAGTAGATAACATAATACATAGCATTCAATCACAACATTTAATCACATATATGATACACAGATATTTCACGAGGAAACCCATAAGGGAAAAACCTCTTCTTCTTATGATGTCAAAGGCTTCAATGGCTGTACATCACTTCTTATTTGAGCACCGACTCAAAGAGGCTGCAACCTCTAAATACAAGCACCAACTTGCTGAGAGCATCAACTCTCACTGTGGCCCAGCACCAACTGGGTGGGAGCACCAACTTCCAGTTTATCCCAGCACCAACTGAGTGAAGACACCAATCTTCAATATCTACAAGCACCCACTTGCAGACAGAGACATAAATTCTCCCCTAGCACCTCCTTACCTCCCTTATTTGCTAGACTTTCCAATATAATCAAAATGCAACAATACAGATATGTCTCTGCTTACCAAACCACTCTGCTTTGTTCAACATCGGCTCTCTGCTCCTCTGTTCTGTTCAACTATTCAGCACATTCTTCAGTTCCTGAGAACTAGCTACCATCTACTAGTCCTGAACACACCACTTTGAACGATATTCCAACAATATCCCCCTTTGACATTGATGGCAATGTCTCATTCAACTGGTCACATTTCTCCCCCTTTGACATCAAGGGAAAAGGATAAACCTGGACAGATACGGTATGTCTGATGACTAGTATCCCCTTGACAAGATGCACTAAGAAAACAAACTGCCATTCCATGCTGTAAACAGAAATAAGATATACAATAAACACAGACTCCCCCTAACACAATGCATGAGTTACTGAGACAAGGACTGAACACCCAGCTTCTGATGCAGATATTCAAACTGAGCTGTGGGTAAAGGCTTAGTAAAAATGTCAGCAATCTGTTTGGTAGAAGGAATATAACGCAACAACACCGCTTGAGTAGCCACTTGTTAGCGCAAGAAATGGTACTTTATGGGAATGTGTTTAGTTTTGGTATGAAGAACAGGGTTCTTGGAAACACTGATAGCACTAGTATTGTCACAGTGAATGGGAATAGGCTCAGAATACTTTACGTCTAGATCAACAAGAAATTGAACCATCCATAAAATTTGAGTACAACAAGTAGCAGCAGCTATGTACTCTGCTTCAGTAGTGGATAAAGAAATGGAACTTTGCTTTTTTACTTACCCAGGCAAACAAAGACTCTCCTAAGAAGAATGCTTCGCCACTTGTACTTTTTCTTTCATCTACACAATTAGCCCAATCTACATCTGAATATGTTATTAGCTGAAAGTTCTAATTTCTGGGATACCACAGACCATAAGAGAGCGTACCTTTCAAGTATTTGAATATACGTTTCACAGCTATTAGATGACTCTATTTAGGAGCAGCTTGAAACCTTCCTACCATCCCAACAGCATGCATGATATCAGGTCTTGATGCAGTAATATATAACAGGCTTCCTATCATAGATCTGTACATCTTTTAATCCACTTCAGGTGAAGAATCATCTTTGCTCAACTTGTAGCCACTGACCATGGGTGTACTCACAGGTGTGGAGTCTTCCATTCGAAACTTCGTTAACATCTCCTTTAGATACTTTTCTTGAGAAAGAAACATACCTTCAGGTTTTTGACAGATTTGAAGACCAAGGAAATAGGACAGCTCACCAATCATTGACATTCCTAACTCAGATTTCATAGAGTTAGCAAACCACTGAACAGAAAGATTATTAGTACAACCAAAGATGATATCATCAACATAAACCAATACAATCAGTAAGTCATCACCTTCAGTTTTGATATATAAATTGCTGTCCACAAAACCTTTCTTGAAGCCTTTGTCTTGTAGATATTTGTCCAGTCTGGCATACCAGGCTCTAGGTGCTTGCTTCAACCCATACAAAGCCTTTTTCAGCTGGCATACATAGTTAGATTTATCTGTGAGTGAAAATCCTTCAGGTTGCTCCACATACACTTCTTCTTCTAAATTTCCATTGAGAAATGCTGACTTGACATCCATCTGGTATACTCTAAATCGTTTGTAACAAGCATAGGCTAGAAACATTCTGATAGCCTCCATTCTTGCCACTGGAGAAAATGTTTCATCGAAGTCTTGTCCTTCAATTTGAGCATAACCTTTGCAAACCAGTCTTGCTTTATTCCTTACAATCTGTCCCTGTTCATTTAATTCATTCTTATATACCCATTTGGATCCAATCACATTCTTATTTTATGGCCTAGGAACAAGTTCCCAAGTGCTATTCTTTTCAATCTGGTCCAGCTCTTCATTCATGGCTGCTACCCAGTCTTTGTCTTTGCTGGCTTCATTAAAACATTGGGGCTCAATTGTAGAGAGAAGAGCAATATGAGACTGTTCAGATTCCTACAAAATATTCCTTCTAGTCTAAACACCTTTACTCTCATCACCAATGATTTGGCTTTCAGGGTGATTTTTTCTAATCATTTTGGAAGAAGATTGTACAGTGTGCTGTTCAGGTTTAGCTTCCTCATACTCTGATGATTCAGATTCTTCCTTCTGGGATTCTTGGACCTGTTCTTCTGTCTCTTCATTTTTATCTTCCAAACATGAATCTTCATCATTCCTTTGATTGGTATTTCCATGACAATCTTCATCTACTTTCACATCTATGCAATCTACTATTTTACGCAGCCTCTTGTTATAACACCTATAGCCTTTGCTTTCTGTAGCATATCCTAAAAATATTCCTTCGTCTGCTCTGTCATCATACTTGCCCAAATTTTCATCATTATTCTTGATATATCATTTACTCCCAAAAACTCTGAAATGTTTAATGGTTGCAGGTCTTCCAAACCATAAATGATATGGTATTTTGTCACTGTTTGGTCTCAAATGAGCTTTGTTAAGAATATGCACAGTTGTATTGATAGCTTCCACCCAGAAGCCTTGAGAAATATCCTTTTCCTTCATCATTGATCTGGCCATCTGTTGGACTGTTATGTTTTGTCTTTCTACCACTCCATTTTGCTGAGGAGTTCCTGCAATTGTATATTCTTTCCTAATGCCATGCTCATCATAGAATTCTTTGAAATGTCTTTAACTGAACTCTCCTCCTCTGTCAGATCTGATAGCTTTAATCTTTCTTCCAGTCTGATTTTCAGTCAGGGCTTTAAATATCTTGAATTTAGCAAATGCTTCAGACTTTTCTTTAAGGAATGCAACCCATGTTAGTCTGGAATAGTCATCAATCACAAGCATGAAATAGTTCTCCTTACCTGTACCTTCTTTCCTTGATGGGCCACACAGATCCAGATGGACTAGTGGAAGAGGCTTATTTGTGGAAGGAACAATCTTTGACTTAAACTGTGTTCTGGTTAACTTCCCCGTCTGACAAGGTTTACACACTTCATCACGTGGTTTAGATATTTCTGGAAAGTCCCTTACTGCTGCTCTGTTTTTGAGTTCTATTAAATGATCAAAATGTAGATGTCCCAGTCTTTTGTGCCACAGCCAACTTTCATCATATTTTCTAAGATAACACTCTTCTTTTTCTTCTTTTAAAATGTAAACATTATTCTCAGTTCTTATTCCTTTGGCAACCAGTTTTCCTGAGGAAGCATTTTTAATTTTACAATCTTTAGCAGTGAACAAGATTTCACACCCTTTGTCACACATTTGACTCACACTGAGAAGGTTGTGCTTCAACCCATCTACAAATAACACATCTTGAGCCTTTCCTTTACCATTGCTAAGACTAACCATTCCCTTGCCTCTGATCTTTCCTGGTGCATCATTTCCAAATGTTACGTTCCCAGATTTCTGCTCTGACATAGAAATAAACTTTTCTTTATCTCCTGACATATGTTTTGAACATCCACTATCAATGTACCAAGGATTCTTCTGTTTCTGAACTGAGAGCACGCGATTACAATGAGAACTCTCTTTCTTCCTCCATACATTTCGTTCAACTGTATATTTCATTTTTGGTTCTGTTTTGTTCTCTTTCAAGTTACATTCTATAGCTTTATGTCCAAAGTTGTGACATACGTAACATTTTGTTTCGTTGTATAGAAGATCAAATGGGTTAGTATTTCTGTTTTGCGTTCTTCTTTTAATAGCTGATTGAGATACACGACCCATATGATTATACGCTGATTGATGTATCACCTGTTTGTTATTTGACATCCTTCTCTGAATGTTTCTGAAATTGTAAAAACAATTGGCAGCTCTGTGCCCAAAGTTAGAACAACATAAACAATAACCATTGAAGAAATTAGCATACCTATCTCTTGGTGGATTTCTAGAAAAGTAATGTATTGAGTTATGGTGCTCATAATTGTAATTCTGATCTGCATACTTGATTCTGTTATATGTCTCTTTTCCATGAACTCTTGACTATGCCGATTTTCTATTTAGATCGGTATTATCTTGCTTTTTATCACTCTTTGATCGAATTTTATTATTCTCTTTACATGCTTCAACATTTATTATTCTGGGGATTTCTGCCTGCTTGTTGTTCTGAAAATTAATCAGGTTTGATGATTCTTTGCTTTCTGAATCACTGCTACTTGCACCTTGACCATGGCCTAGACCAAACTTAATCTGAGGTGACCTCTGTCTGTTTAGAATGTTATTTAGCTCTTCTGAAGCTTTGATACTAGAGATATTCTAATGATATAAGGCTTGAAATTTTTCTAAATCCTTCTTAACAATTACTACTTCTTTCTCTAGATGTTCACATCTGGTGTTGCTTTCAGCTAGCTGTTGTTTTAGAACCTCTTCAATTTTCTTTGCCTCTTCCAGCTCTAACTTTATTAGAGAGATGTCTTTTCCATTGGTTTCATACTGGATTAATAGATGTTTTTGTTTTGTTTTCTTTATTCTTAGTCTATCAATCTCCTCTAGAGCACTCATCAGCTCTCCCTCCATGTCCACAATTGCATCTTCATCATTCATCTCTGTACAACTCATCTCTAGATCCTCTACAACCATAAGCATGAAATCATTCTCTTTGTCTTCATGGGAGGATTCACTTTCTGAAGTTTCTGTGGATTCATCATCATTCACACGTAGAATTTTCTTCTTGTACTTGTTTTATTTACTATACCTCTTCTTTAGAAATTTCTCTTCATCTGTAGAACTCTGCTCTTTCCTCATATGAGGGAATTTAGCAGAAAAGTGTCATGTTTTACCACAGTTAAAACATTTGAAAGGCAGTTTGCCTTTGTATTTCCCTGACCCCGTTTTCAGTCTTCTCACAAATTTTGCTTCTATTTCATCCACATCTGCCTCTATACTATTTTTAGCTTTAAAAGAGGCTTCTCTGGATGTGTTTTGGTTTTTACTAATCCTCATTTCATAGGCTGTCAAAATCCCTAGTAATTGGTCAAGAGATAACGTTTTAAGATCACTCATTTCTTCTATAGCTGAGAATTTAGGGTTGAATCTGTCAGGCAGAGATATCAGGATTTTATGAACAAGGAAGGTATCATCATCACTTATTTTTTCACCAAGAGCTCTCATAGCATTTACTAACTCATCAACTCTTAGGAAAATTTTACTAATACTTTCATCTTCATTCATTTTTAGTTGTTCAAATCTTAGCCTATGAGTCTGCAACTTGGCATCTTTAACTTTCTCATTTCCTTCATAGCTGCTAATAAGCTTATCCCACATTTCTTTGGCAGAATCAAGATGCATTACTTTTACAAATTCAGTTTTAGCAAGACCACTCAGAATAGCATTCATTGCTTTTGCATTGAAAGTAAACTCTAGCTTATCATCTTTGGATGCTAGCAAAATAGGTTTTGCATACCCAGTCTCTACTACTTCCCAAACATCAGCACCTAGGGACATTAAGTATGTTCTCATCCTAACCTTCCAGAAAGCAAAATTTTTACCATCAAATATGGGTGCTTTGTTTATTGATCCATCTTGACTAGCCATTTTAACTCTTCAGGATCTACCTTAACCAAAAGGAACGCTGCTATGATACCAATTGTTACAGGTATAAACTAACTGAGAGGGGGGGGGGTGAATCAGTTAGTTAAGATTTGTTACAATACACTTCTTTTAACTTACAATCAATAAACTTTATGGTAGTCAATATTTGCTATGAATTCAGAGTTATAAACATAAGAGCAGATAACATAATACACAACATTCAATCACAACATTTAATCATATATATGATACACAGATATTTCACGAGGAAACACATAAGGGAAAAACCTCTTCTTCTTATGATGTCAAAGGCTTCAATGGCTGTACATCACTTCTTATTTGAGAACTGACTCAAAGAGGCTGCAACCTCTAAATACAAGCACCAACTTGCTAAGAGCATCAACTCTCACTGTGGCCCAGCACCAATTGGGTGGGAGCACCAACTTCCAGTTTATCCGAACACCAACTGAGTGAAGACACCAATCTTCAATCTCTACAAGCACCCACTTCCAGACAGAGACATAAAGTCTCCCCTAGCACCTCCCTACCTCCGTTATTTGCTAGACTTTCCAATATAATAAAAATGCAACAATACAGATATGTCTCTGCTTACCAAACCACTCTGCTTTGTTCAACATCAGCTCTCTGCTCCTCTGTTCTGTTCAACTGTTCAGTACATTCTTCAGTTCCTCTGCTCTGCTGCTCTGCTCATTTAGTATTAGTTTACAGTACTGATCTCTTAATACTCTGCACACCATTACTCTCCTCAAAACAACTCTACTTCACAACTGTTTCTGCTCAATATTTATATAAGCTTCTGAGTTCATTTCATTCTCTGTTTCATCGAAACCATATCCTCAAACCGTTACAGAAACTATTCAGCTTCAACATCCTCAAATAGAAACGGTTCAGCTTCAACATCCTCAAACAGAAATGGTTCAGCTTCAACATCCTCAAATAGAAACGGTTCAGCTTCAACATCCTCACAAACCCTCTGTACACATCGAATGATATATATTCGAATCATATCTCCCCTTTTTGTTTTATTTGTTCCTTACTCTTCCTATTCCATATCCTTTCGAATCATCATTACAAGTGGTTACTAAACGGTTCAAAATTCAGGTTCCTCATAACTGTTAATCTTCCTGCTCGAATACTCTTCGAATCCTCAACTGTACAGGACTCTTCGTATTCCTCTTCAAAGATTACACTGAAGCGGTGGGTGAAATGACAGAGCTCGCAAGCAACATCTCCTTCCGCAACGTCAGAGGTTGGAAGAAGTTCTACTTCCGTAATGTCGGAGCTCACAATCAATATATTCTTCCACAGTTGCGGCTCCCAAATCAACTAAGCATCCGAAGTCCAAAGCGTTCTGACTGCCGATGCTTATAGTCGCACGTGTCTTTAACCTTTCCTTTTTCACTGTTGTGGCTGGGAAAGTCATTCTGCTTCCGAAGTCCAAAGCGCTTTGACTGCCGATGCTTATAGTCGTGCATGTCTTTAACCTTTCCTTTTCCACCGTTGTGGCTAGGAAAGTCATTCCGCTTCCGAAGTCCAAAGCGCTCCGACTGCCGATGCCTATAGTTGCACGTGTCTTTAACCTTTCTTTTTCCGCTGTTGCGGCTAGGAAAGTCATTCCGCTTCCGAAGTCCAAAGTGCTCCGACTGCCGATTAAGAGTTTTCTCCATTGATACCTGCGTGCCTGCCTCTTTTTCAGTAGATTGCCACATCCATTTGACATCAGTTCCCCTTCTTTTTATAGTAGATTGCCATCAATGACAATACTTTAAGACTGAGAACTAGCTACCATCTACTAGTCCTGAACACACCACTCTGAACGATATTCCAATAGAATACACCTAATATTTAATTATTGATCGGGGTTGGTAGGCTTCGAGTTGATACAAAATATATGTGAAGGTAGAGGGGTTCCTAGGGCATTGTAGAAATACTTAAATAAACAAAAGATTGAAAAATCTTCAAAATGAAAAACTGAGTCAAACTCCTAAATTAGTAATATGGTTGAACTAAAACAAAACATCAGACTAGGATAATATCAGACTATGTTATTTTAACTAAAAGATGAGAATATAAAAAAACTTATTAAATAACTTCAAGGACTAACTATTCACAGAAAGTACATATTTGAAAATACAATCACACCAACTAGATAATTTATGAACAAATAATTTTTGACTGGAAAATGTATTATCAACAACTACTTGAAAAGCTGGGGTTTAAGGAAGATCTAGCTAATAAGGGAATGGAAAACTGAATAAAGAAAAGCAGGTATAAAACTTAATAAAGAAAACTAAATAAAAATCAAGTAGAAAACTTAATAAAGATAATTAAATAAAAAGCAAGTAGAAAAATTAATAAAGATAATTTTAAATTATTTTCTACAAGCCTTTTCAATAATCACAAAGTGAAAGGAATAGGTCTTATTACTATGATAAATTGATAAGATACTAGTAAACTAGCAATTCACACACCTAACCCTACAAATCCATATACAAAGAAATAAATCAAACATAATTTCAAAACATTACAACAGTATTACAGAAGAAAATCGGAAATTAAAAAGAACAAAATCACAATGCATAATTCAGAGCATGAGTTGGAAAGAGAAAATAAAAAATAAAACTTAGTAAATACTTTAAAACAATGTAATCTACGGCTCAAACAAAAACATAATTATTACCTAATGACTAGAATGAGACAATAAAAAACCAAAGCAATAGAACGAAAAATAGGTTTAAAATAAACTAAGAACACTAAAGGTCGGATGGAAGATAGGACAACAATATGGAAGGAAGGTCCGAATGACAGTCCAGACACACAATCCAAATGAGAAGCTGTATACAGAAAATAATAAAAAAAGACCTAAATGATTTAATCATCAGCTGATTTTGTGCATATGGAAACAAGATGCATAAAGACAGAATTTAAACCTAATTAATCATCGTATTTAACAATGAAAAAACAAAAACAAATACATGAAAATAAGAAAATCATTGCATACTAATAAACAAACTGAAATTTAAATTGCATAAAATTATAACAGGAATAAACAGAACTTAATCTATCTAAATTGATGAAAACAACCTATTCTATGTGCTTATTTAAATTCTATCTAGATTGATAAAGACCACCTATTCTACATGCTTGTAAATAAGACTAAACAATAAGCTAAGAATGAAAGGATTTAAAAGCAAACCTGAAAGCAAACTATACATGACCGACCATTTTATAAAAAAAAAACTACATTAACAACATAGTATGAATTTTATTAACTACAACAGGTACATGCTACAGGAAACAGAGAAATAAATGATTATAGAAACTTAACTACCTAAACAAATTGGAAATAAAACTACTTATCTGTAAGGATGAGATAACAAAAACTAGTACGAAAATAGAAACCACAAATTGTCAAGGGGCCCTCTCAGCAATCATGGATAATGCCTGGCGAATGCTTGCACATGTAGTCATAAACATCAAAGTGTAGAGTTCTTATTAAACAGAAGGAACATAGTTACAATATCCTCCCCTCAAAGCAAACTAACTATCTATCTAATGGATTGATCAACCCCCTATCTCTCTGTATGGAGGTGTTTATATACACTGTTTTCAAGAGGTTGAGCAAGTCGACCCTTTAGTGGTCGACTGCTCTTCTAAATTTAGTCAATCATAAAAGGCAATAACAGTTTACAGGCCAGCACATAAGCATATCCCTTCTTTGGTGTAAGTATGCTTTTCTTCATTGTGAATGTGGCATGCAGGCTTCTCTTCAGCGTGAATAGGGCATCGTGGTGGTGTAACTACTCCTCTTTCCGCGTGACTGGTGGAGTGGTGGCGAGCAAAGGAAATTGCAAGCTATTGTGCTATCCAGAACGAGGCTTTATTACCCAGGCACACCGATAACAATTTATTTGCAGGCTATTTTATATTTTACAGTGCAGATGCTGATAGGCGATCTAGACAGGAGGCTGAATAGCTAGTTGCACTGTGAGTTGGATACACTGAGCATTAATCTAGGGAAACATGGAAAACCACCAGCAAATTTTGCATAATGGGCTCAATGACAAGGTAATAAGCAACAACATCATGACAATGACTATCCTCTAGAATGTTCACTCCTTTGAATGCGTGAACAGTGAAAACAGAATGGAGAAATTAATGAACCCATGATCCTTCTAGATTGCTGATTATGCTATCACCTGAGCACGTGGTCAACATAATGGTTTGCATATTGCTTCAATGTTTAATGCCTGAAATCGGTTATGGACAGTGCGCAGCCTGATTGACGAGCTGGACAGCGAGCTACATGATGAGCTAGATAATGAGCTGGACATCGATTGCACAGATCGGGCTGAACGGTGAGCTGAATGTATTTTGTTTATAGATTCGCCCCAAACATATTACATAACCTGCAAACAAATATGTAAGTCAATTAAGATATTAAATATGCTTTAAATAATATAGATTTGAGTTAATAAAATCATAAAAATGATATTAATAACCAAAGTTGAATAAACATTAAATTTGTTCTTACCGTGTGCTGAATGACGACTTGCATGACATAAAATACACGAAAGATAATAAAATATGCATTTAAATGTGTTATTTTAACGCCAAAAATGATAACAAAATGAGGCTCAACATTTCCCCAAACAGGAGAAATGCCAGGTCCAACTGAGCAAAGAAAAAGATAAGAGATCATACTGTCAAAGTGGAACTTTAAAATGTGAGCTAGCAACAGGAATATGCATCAATGAGTGAGTTCATAAAATTGATAGTTAGTTCAACCATGTCCAAAGTAAAACTTTGGAGAAGTTGAACATATGACACAAAAAGTATAAAATTAATCATTTGATAGTTTATTCGCATGATTGGGTAAAAGGATAGGGTTATTAACAGTGAAATGATAACTAAAAAAAAAATTTAAGGTCAAAGCATTCTCATGGAGGTAAAAACTATTTGCAAAAAAAAAATTTGGTTAGCAAATTTTAGTGTTATAATATTACCAAGTTGAGATCGTCATGTGATATTTCATTTGGATTATCCTTCGATCTTAATATAGTCCTCCATATTGATCTTCTGTAAAAATATACTTCATGCTATAACCAAGTTCCATGGCTAATTTATCCTGAAAAACACTTATCATTTTTTTGTCAAAGAAAATAGATCTGTCAAAAATAAAAAACAACAGTCTAATTTTCCTAATCCTCCTTCCCCCAAACCAAAGGTATGGCATGTCCTCAAGCCATGAGAAAGAAGATTCGATTGTTCCTTAAAAAGAGTCCTATCATGCTGTTTTATTATTTCGTAAAAATAAAAACTAACTAGTAAATGGAAATGATTCAGATATGTATATTCATGAAAAATAACAGTGCTAAGAAGGACCACTTAAATATTGATAAAATACCTGAAAGCATATAGAGGAAAAACTAGTCATCCATGCCTTATTTAAAAGATATCTTGTCATCATAAGATATTTTGAGTTTACCTCGGAGTGCATGAGATTTTATAGCTATGGGTCCCATTTCTAAGATAATGACATCCTAGGTATGTGTTGAATTAGATGGCTAGGTCCAATTCTAACTTACAACGATTCTCAAATGACATTGAAAATAATCGGCCTTAAAATAAAATTTGAAAAATTTTCTTCATATTTATCATCATTCTCCGAACCATGTGCATAGTAGTGCATTAACCAGATCTCTTTTACCCGACGTTTCCCCACTGCCAGCAGGCCTGTTTAGTACCTTGGCGGGTTTATCTTGGTACCATGCAAGCATAGTCCCACTGCCAGCGAGCATGTTCAGTACCCTGACGGGTTTACTTGCATTTATTGAGCTTCCTTGTTGTAAGTTTTTGCTTAGAATTGACCCGCTGCCAGAAGGCCTGTTTAGTACCCCAATGGGTTTGCCTTGTATAATGATATTAGGTATATGGAAGCCAATTGGTACTAGAGCATGCTAAGCTCTCCTAAAACACATAATTCAATTTTGTAAAAACTTATAAGTAATTCTCATAACGGCCTTAATCATCATAATCATGTCAAAAGAGAATAACTTAAAGTTGTTTTTTGACCTTATAACCGTTCTTCTTCATGAAAGATAAATAATGTTCCCCATAGGCAAAAATTCCACCTACTATCGAGTTATCACACAAAGATACTCAAGAGACAAGTTTTGATAATATGGATAGAATGAACTAGTAATCTAGATGTATAAGATAAGATTCGAATAGTGAGAGCAAGTCTTATCACGCAACTGTTTAAAATAGAAAATCATAAATATACATGTTTGAATCAAAATACCCAAAAACTATTTGAATCATAAAAGGAATGGTTAAGAATGATGTACACAGAATTGTTTTTAATTATCACTATAAGCTGCAATTTTTAAGAAAGGTTTAAGATAGCTTACGATTGTAAATTGTCTTTTAGATAATACTCCATGAGCTTCTTATAGATAAAATTCTTATAATCAGGCTGCAAAACCATTTGTGAGATGATTCATATTTATTTATATATGAAAATAAAAATAATCTTCCGCAAACAATTTATTAGAAATGACTCTTATTTATTTGATAAAACAAAAACATATTTACATAATATCCTATTCTACTAAAAGAAAAGAAGAAAAGAATTCAAGTATATGAATTCTTCCAATGTAACCATGTTCGAAGCAAAATGAGAAATATACCTTTATCCACATATAAGAAAAATATTATCATAATTACCAGGATATGAAGAATCAAACGAGCTATTTGATTTAGCAATAATAAACATTGAAGAAGAGGATGGTACCGTGGCTTAGTTCCCTCTTGGAACCATATTTCAATGTGACTTATGTATTCTATGTTTTCTTTTTCATTTGTTATGTCACGAGATCTTTCATTAAACTTTAGAATGCGTACATAATCTGAGTTTAATGACAGGTAATATTTAGGTTCTAATGTCCCTTCCTCATCGAATGAGAGGCATTCCAGGTTTATCTTATCTTCTTGTGAAAAAGGAAAAATAGAAATTTTACTTTTTTCCGTAGTCTTTACAGTCCTTTGATCTATAACCTTTCCAAATCTCGTATGAATTTCTTGCAATAATGTTGGTGAGGTAGGTAAGGTAGATAAATGTTGCAGTTCAACACTGTAAGCATATTGTATTGCTTTATTGTTGTTAGAAGGTGGAATGGACTGAACAGGAATATGCGTAAGGCATAGAGGAGGATTATGCAAAGGTAATTGTGGTAGGGGTAATTGATTAGATTGTGTGGTTGATCCTGCCTGAAAAATTTGTTGAAAATCTTGTAGAACAAGAAGTGTTGCATCATGAGAGAAAGTATCCCTATGATCATCAGATGGGATAGAAAATATTTGTGAACAAGGTTGACAGGGTTTAAGATAAGGATGAAAAGAGGGTGTATTCTTACTAATCTTGAATTTTCCTCTTGAATACCTTCTACATAATTAACAAACATTATCATATGATAACTGAGATAACTCACATGTTCCCATCAGGTTTAAAATTTCTAAATATTCACCTTTTATGCCTTTGAGTAAAAGTTTTTTTAAAGTATTTTTCCCTGACTGTCTTAATTTTTATCTCTAAAGGTTGTATTGAAAGCGTTCGACATAGTTTTCCAAAGTTTCTTCTTATCCCTGTGTTATTTCAAAGATGTCCTCGTTAACCCCGTAATACTCTTGGTATCTTTTCAAGAACATATGTTTCATGTCTTCCCAAGTTTGAATGCAATTGCCACCTAAGCTCATGAACCATCAGAGGGCTGCCCCTTTCAAAGTAAGAGGGAAAAAATTCTGATTTTGAACATTATATGCTCTACAAAGCATTTCCAATTGAAATAAAACTTAATTGAGGTCTTCATTCTCTAGTTCGTGAAAATTTGGAAAAATGGATAGGGGAACGTACTGTATTTGTGCCATTCCTCCTTGATCTTTGAATAGGAAATTCAAAGGTAACAAATTATTCATCCTTCTTTTCTACCATATCTTCCCACGAAATAAATAACTATTCATATATTATATTGGGGTTCCTCTTTCAAATGTTCCTGTCAGTTTGTTAGCAGGATGGGTGGTACTTACAACACCATTAAGTGATTTAATTGTAAAATAAATCCTACACTTGAACTCGAGTAAATTATACCAAAGTAAATTACCTAAAGGCATACATACATTAATTTTAACTTATGAAAAAGAAAACTATCTATGTCTGCGAAAAGAAAAGCACTCTTAAGGGAATTAAATCAAACTTTGCGTAAAGTAGACATACTTGTGCGAAAAAGGAACAACAAGGCTTTGGGGAGATCCACTAAAGTGGATGTGTCAGGCTGTCACACTCTAGAAATTCCATAGTGAGGTCGTCTTTGCATCTTACCATTTTCCCTTCCCCTTACCGTGTAATGTGAATGCAACCTATCTATCCTTACCTATCTAGACTTTGTACATGAAAAAATAAACTAAAATAAAACCTAGACTACTGCTACTGCTGGGTTTGGGGGCGCCTATTATAATAGATGTGCAGGTTCTTACCTCTCATCTTACCGCCCCCCTGCCACCAACCTATCACTAAACTTCATAAGAAAATTCTATTTTTTCTACCTTACAGAACAACTCCCCGACAACGGCGCGAAAAATGTTGGGTGTTATCTTGACTAAATTGATACCAAAATGTTTGGATGTGTTCTACTATCTTGAATACACCTAATATTTAATTATCGATTGGTGTTGGTAGGCTTCAAGTTGATACAAAATATATGCGAAGGTAGAGGGGTTCCTAAGGCGTTGTAGAAATACTTAAATAAACAAAAGATTGAAAAATCTTCAAAATGAAAAACCGAGTCAAACTCATAAATTAGTAATATGGTTGAACTAAAACAAAAACATTAGACCAGGATAATATCAAACTATGTTATTTTAAGTAACAGATGAGAATATAACAAAACTTATTAAATAACTTCAAGGACTAACTATTCACAGAAAGTACATATTTGAAAATACAATCACAACAACTAGATAATTTATGAACAAATAATTTCTGACTGGAAAATGTATTATCAACAACTACTTGAAAAGTTAGGATTCAAGGAAGATCTAGCTAATAAGGGAATGGAAAACTGAATAAAGAAAACCAAGTAGAAAACTTAATAAAGAAAACTAAATAAAAAGCAAGTAGAAAACTTAATAAAGATAATTAAATAAAAAGCAAGTAGAAAACTTAATAAAGATAATTTTAAATTCTTTTCTACAAGTCTTTTCAATAATCACAAAGTGAAAGGAATAGGTATTATTACTATGATAAATTGATAAGATACTAGTATACTAGCAATTCACACACCTAACCCTACAAATCCTTATACAAATAAATAAATCAAACATAATTTCAAAACATTACAATAGTATTACAGAAGAAAAATGGAAATTAAAAAGAACAAAAGCACAATGCATAATTCAAAGCATGAGTTGGAAAGAGAAAATAAAAAATAGAACTTAGTAAATACTTTAAAACAATCTAATCTACGGCTCAAATAAAAACATAATTATTACCCAATGACTAGAATCAGAGCATCATAAAAAACCAAAGAAACATAACTAAAAACAGGTTTAAAAATAAACTAAGAATAGTAAAGGTCGGATGGAAGACTGGACAACAATATGGAAGGAAGGTCCGAATGACAGTCTAGACACACAGTCTGAATGAGAGGCTATATATAGAAAATAAAAAAAAACATACCTAAATGATTTAATCATCAACTAATTTTGTGCATATGAAAACAAGATGCATACAGACAGAATTTAAACCTAATTAATCATCGTATTTAACAATGAAATAAACAAAAACAAATACATGAAAATAAGAAAATCATTGCATACTAATAAACAAACTGAAATTTAAATTGCATAAACTTATAGCAGGAATAAACAGAACTTAATCTATCTAAATTGATGAAAACAACCTATTCTATGTGCTTATTTAAATTCTATCTAGATTGATAAAGACCACCTATTCTACATGCTTGTAAATAAGACTGAACAATAAGTTAAGAATGAAAGGATTTAAAAGAAAACCTGAAAGCAAACTATACATGATCGGCCATTTTATAAACAAAAACTACATTAACAACATAGTATGAATTTTATTAACTACAACAGGTACATGCTACAGGAAACAGAGAAATAAATGATTACAGAAACTTAACTACCTATACAAATTGGAAATAAAACTACTTATCTGTAAGGATGAGATAACAAAAACTCGTACAAAAATAGAAACCACAGATTGTCAAGGGGCCCTCTCAGCAATCATGGATAATGCCTAGCGAATGCTTGCACATGCAGTCATAAACAACAAAGTGTAGAGTTCTTATTAAACAGAAGGAACAGAGTTACAATATCCTCCCCTCAAAGCAAACTAATTATCTATCTAATGGATTGATCAACCCCCTATCTCTCTGTATGGAGGTGTTTATATACACTGTTTTCGAGAGGTTGAGCAAGTCGACCCTTTAGTGGTCGACTACTCTTCTAAATTTAGTCAATCATAAAAGGCAATAACAGTTTACAGGCCAACACATAAGCATATCCCTTCTTTGGAGTAAGTCTGGTTTTCTTCATTGTGAACATGGCATGCAGGCTTCTCTTCAGCGTGAATAGAGCGTCGTGGTGATGTAACTACTCCTCTTTCCGCATGACTGGTGGAGTGGTGGCGAGCGAAGGAAATTGCAAACTGTTGTGCTATCCAAAACGTGGCTTTATTACCCATGCACGTCGATAACAATTTATTTGCAGGATGTTTTATATTTTACAGTGCTCAGGCTGATAAGCGATCTGGACGGGAGGCTGAACAGCTAGCTGCACTGTGAGCTGGATACACTGAGCGTTAATCTAGGGAAACATGGAAAACCATGAGCAAATTTTACACAATGGGATGGATGACAAGGTAATAAGCAACAACATCGTGACAACGATGATGCTCTAGAACATTCCCTCCTTTGAATGCGTGAGCAGTGAAAATATAATGGAGAAATTAATGCACCCACAATCCTTCTAGATTTTTTATTATGTTATCACTTGAGCATGTGGTCAACATAATGGTTTTCAGATTGCTTCAACGTTTAATGCTTGAAATCGGTTATGGACAACGCGCATCCTGATTAACGAGCTGGACAGCAAGTTGCGTGATGAGCTGGACAATGAGCTGGATGACGATTGCGCAGATCGAGCTGAACGGTGAGCTGAATGCGTTTTGTTTATAGATTCGCCCCAAACATACTACATAACCTACAAACAAATATGTAAATCAATTAAGATATTAAATATGCTTTAAATAATATAGATTTGAGTTAATAAAATCATAAAAATGATATTAATAACCAAAGTTGAATAAACATTAAATTTGTTCTTACCTTGTGCTGAATAACAACCTGCATGACATAAAATACATGAAAGATAATAAAATATGAATTTAAATGTGTTATTTTAATGCCAAAATGATAACAAAATGAGGCTCAACATTCCCCCAAACCGAAGAAATGCCAGGTCCCACTGAGCAAGGAAAAAGATAAGAGATCATACTGTCAAAGTGAAACTTTAAAATGTGAGCCAGCAACAGGCATATGCATGAATGAGTGAGTTCATAAAGTTTATAGTTAGTTCAACCATGTACAAAGTAAAACTTTGGACAAGGTGAACATATGACACAAAATGTATAAAATTAATCATTTGATAGTTTATACACATGATTGGGTAAAAGGATAGGGTTACTAACAGTGAAATGATAACTAAAAAAAACTTTTAAAGTCAAAGCATTCTCATGGAGGTAAAAACTATTTGCAAAAACAAAATTTGATTAGCAAATTTTAGTGCTATAATATCACCAAGTTGAGATCATCATGTGATATTTCATTTGGATTATCCTTCGATCTTAATATAGTCCTCCATATTGATCTTCTGTAAAAATATACTTCATGCTATAACCAAGTTCCATTGCTTATTTATTCTAAAAAACACTTATCATTTTTTGTCAGAGAAAATAGATCTGTCAAAAATAAAAAAAACAACAGTCTAATTTTTCTAATCCTCCTTCCCCCAAACCAAAGGTATGGTGTGTCCTCAAGCCATGAGAAAAAAGATTCGATTGTTCCTTAAAAAGTGTCCTATCATGTTGTTTTATTATTTTGTAAAAAGAAAAACTAACTAGTAAATGGAAATGATTTATATATGTATATTCATGAAAAATAACAGTGCTAAGAAGGACCACTTAAATGTTGATAAAAGACCTGAAAGCATACAGAGGAAAAACTAGTCATCCATGCCTTATTTAAAAGATATCTTATCATCATAAGATATTTTTAGTTTACCTCAGAGTGTGTGAGATTTTATAGCTATGGGTCCCATTTCTAAGATAATGACATCCTAGGTATGTGTTAAATTAGATGGTTAGGTCCAATTCCAACTTACAGCGATTCTCAAATGACATTGAAAACAATCGGCCTTAAAATAAAATTTGAAACATTTTCTTCATATTTATCATCATTCTCCGAATCATGTGCATAGTATTGCATTAACCATATATCTTTTACCTGACATTTCCCCGCTACCAGTAGGCCTGTTCAGTACCCCAATGGGTTTATCTTGGTACCATGCAAGCATAGTCTTGTTGCCAGCGAGCCTGTTCAGTACCCCGAAGGGTTTACTTGCATTTATCGAGCTTCCTTGTTGTAAGTTTTTACTTAGCATTGACCCACTACCAGCGGGCCTGTTCAGTACCCCTACGAGTTTGCCTTGTATAATGATATTAGGTATATGGAAGCCGATTGGTACTAGAGCATGCTAAGCCCTGCTCAAACACATAATTCAATTTTGTAAAAACTTATAAGTAATTCTCATAACAACCTTAATCATAAATCATGTCAAAAGAGAATAACTTAAAGTTGTTTTTTGACCTGATAACCCTTCTTTTTCATGAAAGATAAATAATGTTCCCCATAGGCAAGAATTCCACCTACTGTCGAGTTATCACACAAAGATACAAAAGAGACAATTTTTGATAATATGGTTAGAATGAACTAGTAATCCAGAGGTATAAGATAAGATTCGAATAATGAGAGTAAGTCTTATCACGCAATTGCTTAAAATAGAAAATCATAAATATACATGTCTGAATCAAAATACCCAAAAACTATCTGAATCATAAAAGGAACGGTTAAGAATGATGTACACAGAATTGTCTTTAATTATCACTATAAGCTATTCTTGAGGCCATATCTGGGATTGAGCAACATTGGGAAGAGTTGCACCATAGATCGTATTTCCTTCCTAATCTTGATCGTTTAGAGTGTGATGACTTTAGGGAAATTCTAAGTGAGAAAATTGGTAGCCTCGTGGTTCCATTAAGCTCTCCTGGTTAGATGGCTCAAGGGAACATGGCTAACTTGTCACTAACAATTCCTATCAACATTTCTCATGATCTTGGTAAGATTGAGAATGTCTACATTGGGGTGGATTGTTCCCCCGATGAGATTAAAGGGTATACTGAGCTATTTAAAGAGTTTCATGATATTTTCACTTGGTCATACAAAGAAATGCCAGGTATAGACCCTCACATTGTCGAACATGAAATCAAGACCTATCCGGAAGCAAAACTGGTTCGACAACATTTCCGTGCCGTGAATCCTAGAAAAGCACCTGCCATTAAAGCTAAGATAGAGAAACTGCTCAAAGATGGTTTTATCTATCCCATTCCCTTGACGAAGTGGGTTTCAAATCCCATTCCGGTGGATAAGAAGCAAGGAGCTATCCGAATATGCACTGATTTCCGTGATTTAAATCGAGCTTGTCCTAAAGACAATTTCCCTACACCATTTATTGATCAAATTTTGGATGAGTGTGTGGGAAGTGAGGTATTTTCTTTTATGGATGGATTTTCTGGATATAATCAGATACAAATTAAGCCCGAGGATCAACACAAGACCGCATTTATTTTTCCTTGGGGAACTTTTGCATATCTGAAGATTCCCTTCGGCCTTAAAAATGCCTGAGCTACGTTTCAGCGGGCCATGACCTTAATCTTTCACGATCTTAAAACAATTATTGAAGTATATTTGGATGATCTCGCTACTCACTCTCATTTGAGAGTGTGCCATCCTTACCATTTGCGATTAGTGTTCGAAAGATGTCGTCATTATCAAGTTCATCTAAATCCTCATAAGTGCGTCTTCTGCATGAAAGTTGGTCATTTACTAGGATTCATCATATCCAAGGAGGGTATTAAAGTCGATCCCTTGAAGGTTGAGGCAATACTTCAATTTTCTCCCCCGCGTAACATTCGACACCTTCAATGTTTACAAGGTATGGTGAACTTCTTGCGAAGGTTCGTGGTCAATTTCACCAACTTGACTAAAGGCTTCATGCACATGTTGAAGAAAGACACCTCTTTTTACTGGGATGAGTGAGCCCAGGAGTCTTTCGATGCTCTTAGGAAAGCCTTAGCAATGACCCCATGCTTAGTCCACTAGACTATAGCTGTAATTTCTTGATTTATGTGGCCACGTCTCAAGAGACGGTTGGTATGGTATTGGTTCAACAGGATGAGGAGCTCCATGAGCATGTCATATATTATTTGTGCCGAAACCTTATTGATGCAGAAATTCATTATTCCCATGTGGAGAAGCTAGCCTTAGCCACCGTTCATGTGGTTCAATGTTTGAGACATTACATTATCCTTCACCAAACTTTGGTCGTAGCTCACATCAATCCATTTTAGTTCGTCCTCACTAGAGGGATGATTGGGGGAAAATATAATAAATGGATTGTGATTTTGCAAGATTTTGATCTCGAGTTCATTTCGGCGAAATCGAAGAAATCGTTAATCTTTGCTGAGCTCATATCAGATTTCCCAAATTTGGAGGAAGAGGAGGTTTATGAGGATTCTTTTGTCGATGAGCATATATTCCTCATATCAACTGTGGACCCTTAGTACAGGGATATTATCGTGCATTTGCAAACATTGAAGGTCCCTACTCACCTCTCACGAGATGAGCGACAGCGACTACGTCACGTAGCGAAGAACTACCTCATAGTGGATGCTACTTTGTACCTCCATGGGGTGGATTCCATTTTACATCATTGTTTAACTCATGATGAGGCTGAGGTCATGCTTAATGATTGCCATGGAGGGGTGTGTGGTGGTCATTTATCTGGGATTTCTACAGCCCAAAAAATCTTGAGAGCAGGCTATTTTTGGCTGTCCATCTTTAAGGATTGTGTTAATGCGGTCAAGAAGTACCACCCTTGCCAGGTGTTTGCACATAATATGAGCTTGTGTCCAGCCCCTTTACGTCCTTTGTCACCACTGGTCCCTTCACCAAGTGGGGGCTTGATTTTATGGATTGCAACCCAAATTCGGTTGGGGGGCACCATCATATTATTGTGGCTATTGATTACTTCAAGAAATGGGCAGAGGCTATGCCCACTATTAAATCTGACGGTGAGACAGTCGCACATTTCATATTTAACCAGATTATCACCTGGTTTACCATTCTGAGAGAGCTTGTCACTGACCATGCGGGCAATTTCAGAACAAAATGATGGAAGAGTTGGCTTCCAAGTTAGGATATAAGCAAGAGCACTCCTCTTCTTATTACCCTCAAGTGAATGGACAGGTTGAAGCAGTGAACAAGTCACTTAAGTCTATTCTCCAGCGAACCATCGCACAAAGCAAGAATAATTGGCATATCATGTTGTATCCTACTTTGTGGGACTATAGAACCGTGGTTAATACTGCCACCGATTTTTCTCCCTATCAGCTTGTGAATGGGGTGGAGTCAGTATTACCGGTTGAATGCAAAATCCCTTCTTTGAAGCTAGCTGTGGAGCTTTTACGAGAAACTTCCGCATTGGAAGAGCATTTGGTCCACTTAGAGCAGCTTTATGAGCAGCGTCGAGATGCGTTAGTGGCTCTATAGGTTAACAAGCATTGTGTTAAGGTCCAGTATGATAATTATGTCCATCCTAGGAGGTTTAGTGAAGGTGACTTGGTCCTTTTGTGGGATCAAGCTAAGGAACCCATGGGGGAAGGAAAGTTTAATCCCATGTGGCATGGTCCTTACGTGGTTAAACATGTCTTAGAGAAAGGTGCCTATGAGCTGGTTGATTATGAAGGGATAGCCTTGGCGGAGCCTAGAAATGGGCTCTACCTCAAAAAATACTATGCATCATCTTCAGCCAGGGCTGATTTTTGTATATTATTGTACAATTTTACATTACATAGTTATGTTTTCTTATGGTGATCGGGTTTGTTTATTAGCTTTCATTTGTTATGGTAGATGTCGATGGAGTCTTCCATTTACATAGGATTCGCTGATGGTGCTTGTTAACTCGAAAAATCCCTCACTCGGCTCTACATGTCCTACACCACCCAAGGACACCCATGCACGACCCTCGTATCACCCCATTAGACCCCCACACCATAAAAAAGGCTTAAGAATGAGCAAGGGCGAAAGGGGATAAAAGCCCAAAAAAGGGGCTAAAGCCCAAACTAGGGGCTTAAAACCCTAAAAAGCCCCAAAAAAGCTATAAATAGAGGGGTGGGGTTCACTCTCAAAACACTTCTCCCTTGCATACTGTTATGCTTCCCATGGATGCCTTGAGACCCTTTGTCTCTCAAGCCACCCACACTCCCTCTCCTCCATTCTCCATTGAGCCATAACTCCCCCATCCAAGAGAGGTGCTTCTCCAAGCCAGAGCATGGTGGCCCATTCAACCCAAAGAGAAGGTATAGCTTGTTATTTTCTGTATTTGCTTAGTAATTTCTTTGCTTTCTATTCCATGATTTATTTGCAGGTATTTCAGTTTCTAACATGTTGTTTACAGGTAGCTGGAGCTAAACCCTAACAGTGTTTGCAGAGGGGTTTCTAGCCATTTCTCTTCTTTTTGTTCTCTATTTTGCTTTCTGTTCATTTTTACTGCATTTTACCACTAGGAAGCTATCCTTCCGTCCTATAGATGGAAGGTATCCATTCCTGCCCTGTAGCAAGGGAGAAATCCCCGCTACAGAACTGGCAACCATACTGCAGGTTGATCCCACAGGATCCCTGGGTCTGTTTTTCAAAATTTCAAGTTTTATTTCAGTTTGTGCCCTAGATTAATTTTTCTATTAAATCTAGTTTAAAATCTTCTTTATTTACATTTTCTGTTGTCGCAGAGCCTCCACATGGCAAATCCGAGTCCATTTGGCCACAGTACAGGTTACTGTTGGCTGGATCTGACTTGAGGTCAAAAAATTTCCCTTTCCGGAGAAGGTCACACTTATCGGGCCTAAATAGGGGACCAGGTCACTCATTTGGGCCTCACAGGTGCGACCAGGTTGCCCTTTTACCCTCGAAAATACAACCCGCTTCTGTTTGCAAAATCTGAGTGACCCCCTCGCCTGTTTCTAGAAAAATTTGGTGACCCCCTTACCACATTTGACCCGAAACGTGCGATCTATCACTCCAAATTAGGTTTTTAATAATTAAGGACTGTTAGTGCAGCTCAGCCGCCTCTTTCCATCTGAATTTTTTATTTCTGTTTATGTTTATGTTAATTGCAATTTCATGTACAGAACAAAGTGTAAATTAAAAATTTAATGGGTTAATGAATATAGCTTAACGAAAACTTACCTAAAATCAACAATATTTCTTAGCCTTCCTCGTCTATCCAGTCATCACCCTTCATGGTATTCTGGGATAAGACAAAGGACACAGCTCGTATAGTAATAGGCCCTTCACCCAATATTGTTCAAAACCACTAAAAACAGGTGACTTGGAAGGTAGAGGGGGTAGAGAAGGAAGGCTTCTCACGGCACTCAGAATCCTCCATGTTGACCAACCTTGCATCTAGGAGGTGACCTATGGATCTATGGATGGGCTTAGTCCCATTGTGTTGAGAGCCCAACACCTTCTCCTGGTTGAAGAAGAATATAGGTGTAAGGTAGTCACCTAGTTAGGCTATCACAATTCAGGGTAAAAAATGGTATCTATCTACAAAATTTCTGTTTATTTACTGCTTTCATCCACAATGATATGAACTCTGTAGAATATTCATAAACCATTTGCAGCCACGAAATAACAGACAAACATAAAGACATACACACCACACCATGTAAATCAACCCAACTCAGTTCATGACGCTGAGAGAGTCACTAAAATTTACAAATTTACACTAAGTAAAAAATCTACAGTCTTTGAGGACATAAGTCCTTGACTACCTTAACCATGGGAAGTACTTGGGGTCAGCCCAGAAAATCATTGTGAGGAGTACCACGGGAACCCGAAAGTAGCTGGCCTCTGAGAGGAATTTCCAAGTGAAACGGGCAACGACCCCCGCCGATTCAGTAGAACGCCCGTGAGGAAAAAGCCAAGCGATGTCTTTTGGCAGTCGTGGTGGCCGAGTGACCACCTACAGCCAATAAGAAGCCATTGAAACTAGGGTCCAAAAAATCATTTCGACCAGTTTGATACAAAAATCTAACACAATTGATTCCTCACGCTCTTCCTCACGCCTAAGAGGCGAACCACCACAATTCAGGTCATTGAACCGACATCGTCGAGACCATTCTCGGCGAACTCTCACACCATCAGAAGGCCACATCGCCTCTGATTCAGACTTAGACCCATATCAGTCTGAACCAGATCTGCACATCGCACCTTCAATCCCCATGGATGGTGCAAACCCGGATCCATTTTTCGGCATAGAAATTTCCAGTGGACCCATGTACACACCACAAACTATCACCAACAACCCTGCAGGTGGCCTCAGCACGGTTATGCAAACTGTGATAAGTCAGCTACCACCACCCATAGTGACTAGCCAAGTTGTCCCACCTACAACACTTGGGGGCAGTGGACCTCCCACATACACTTCCCCTCCCGTCACACATGGGGGCAGTGACCCTTCCACCTACACTGCCCCTTCGCTCATACATGGGGGCAGTGGCCCTTCCACCCACAATGTCCCTCCCAACACACGTGTGGGCACTGGCCCACCCACAATGGTGCCACAATTACCCCCAACCATGCAGGTGCATTACGCACCTGCAAACCCCACCACCATGGCTGCCCCATCTCACATCAACTTGGGGACAAACCTTCCTTTCATGGCACGTCTCAACTTGCCTGATTTGGCTCAGTTAACAAATGACCCCATCCGCCATCAAGCTTTTTGCCCTCCCATGCCAAGCAAATTGCCCTTAGATATTCCCAAGTTTGAGGGGAAGGCAGGGGAGTGCCCCCAAAACCACATCATGACGTTTCATCTATGGTGCTCATCAAACAACATCATAGATGATTCAATCAGGCTAAGACTATTCCAACGCACCCTCACAAGTGCTGCAGCCAAATGGTACATTGAGCTACCACAAGCCAAGTACCCTGATTTCAACTCCCTCACTTTCATGTTCTTGCAGTATTTCCAACTCCCCATCAGATATGACGAAGGGGTGGATATATTGTTATCTTTCCGCCAGAGCACTGTGACCCACATAACTGACCACATCCATGAGTGGCAGCGACACCGCAGTTTGTGTAAGATCCAACTTGATGACAGGATCTTCCTAGATTGGTTCCTCAAAACCTTGCTCCCACCTATAGCAAAGGATGTCGCATTCGAACGTCCCCAATCCGAAGAGGAGGCCATCTTGAAAGCCCAACAGTTTGATTTGATTTATGCACAGTCTGGGTACCTTTACACTGTCATTCCAGACGCTCCCCGTGCGGGTACCTCCTACCAGGATGCACCAGGGGCATCACACGCTGCAGATGGCATCATAGGCTCGGTCTCTCACCAACCACAACACCTTCCAACACCACCTGCAATACCACCACAACCAAGCAACACTGCTAGTGTTGCTTACCAAAACCAAACTCCGTACTATACAAGAATGATGTCCTAGTCCGGAGCCATAACTTCTTACACACAACCTGCGCCACCGCAGCAGGCTCAGGCCTTGGCTTGGTGAACACAACAATACGCGGGAAAAATTCCCACATTTGTGGCACCGTCACCCACCCAAATCTACTATGCACCACCAGTGCAAGATGTTCAAGTCCCCGCCCCTGCTCCATTTTGGACAGGTATTTTCACAACAAAACCGTCCCAACCAGCCAGCCCCCAATAACCAACAAGGGCAAGCTAGGAATAACCGACCTTGAAACCAAGGCAACAATCAACCATAGGGAGGCGGTCAACAACCAAACCCTCCCAATAATTCTGCGGCAAACCGACCAGCCCAAAATCCTCCACGACCAAATCCACCGAGATGCAACACCCCGTTGCGTACAAACCAACCATGCACACTTTGTGAGGTTTACGGGCACTACACATTCGAGTGTCCCTTAATGGGTCATGCTAAGTAGGCCATTAAGAATGAGGTTCAACATGCCACCAACACAATGGACCAATCCCAACCCAACCCGGCACCACAAGGACCTTCTCCTATTGTGCTTCAAAACCCATTACCAGTCCAAGGATTGGTGGCAACCGCACCCCCTCCCCAACCCAATCCTAACGCTCTGGGGGCACCTCCCATAGCAGAAATAGGTGTCCACCACCTGCTAGCTATAACAATTGAAGAGGTCAATCTACAAACTAGACGAAATCAGTACGGAACCAACACCGAACCCGCTGACACATCAACAGCATCAATGTCTAAAACAGTCAATGCCCCTCTTCAGTTACCCCCTTTCCCATGCCCCTCCATACGCTAGGTTTCCAATAACGCCACAGCTAGAGCTGTTGTCAGCTACAGCATTGTGGATGATTGGGCCGAAGCACTTACTGCCATGTCCGCTCTTGAGGTACTCAAAACGTGCCCAACACAGCAGAAAGCCTTACTAGCCACCCCTGGGGCCGTAGACCCCTTCGACTCCAAGTTGATCACATTCGACATGGATAATGGAGAACCAAAGATGCCATCAACCATTGCCTTTCAAATCCCAGTGTCTATCCGAAATTTTGGTTGTGCACCGATGCATAGTGGATGAGGGGTCATCCACATGCATTATGTCTACCCTAGTTTGGTAGAAACTTGGATCGCCAATCCTGCAACCATCCTCCACAACTCTGCGGCTTATGATGGCCATCCCACTAAAGCACAAGGAATCCTCCCCCACGTCCCCATCACATTAGCCGAGAAGACAGTTCTGATTGACATAGATGTTGTCAATGCTCAATTGGACTATAACCTTCTCCTCGAAAGAAGTTATATGTACACCATGAGAGCTGTCGCATCAACTATCTTTCATCTCATGATGTTCCCCCAAGAGGGAAAAATCGTGACGGTTGACCAGCTTACTTATCATGATCCGCAAGGGCTAACGACACCTGCCAACGTTATCCCTACGATCAACACCATTGATCTGCAAGGGATGACCACACACGCAAATGTTATCCCTGCGATCAACACCATGGTTGACAACATACTATCCTCCCCATTGTTGAATGTGGGCCCTGGGTTGTTTTTTGATACCACCATGATGGCTCCTTTCCCCTTAGTGTCACCACCACCAACACCAAACGAGACTGCGGACTTGTGCATGCTCTCATCCACACCATTGTACCTAAACAACAATCGCAGCCGCAGCTCCAACCGCAACCACAACACCATCCACAACCGCAACATCAACAACAGCCACAACATCATCCATAGCCATAGCATTATGCACACCGCAACCACAACCTCACCTCCACATATAACCATTAGGGAGTTATCTGGGCTCCTCTCCAGTCCATACAATTCCCTTCCTTTTTCCCCCACCCGATGTCATGAGCAAGCTAGTAATGGCCACCCTAAACCTACCCAACTTTACATTGGGAATTCTCATGTGGTATCTTGATCCACCAGCTCAACCATCAACGCCCCAGGTAGTCTTAACCCCCGTGCAACCCATTGCGGTCGAGTCTCATCCTCCACCCGGCCCGCAAAAACCAACCACCGCACCTGCACCGCCCCACCCAAAAAAGGCCAGGGGCAAGAATGCAAAAGCTACTGCAGAACCTCGACAGATCCCGCCTTGCGCCATCTGCAAGCAACAGGGCCATCCAACTCAGAATTTCCCTGAGATCCCAATGATTCGCGTGCATTTGGACGCCAAGGATACAAACGAAAACCTCCCCGTGGTTGAGCTTCCAAGCGCGCCAATAGTAAGAAACAAGTCACTGAGAACAAACCATGCTTGCACCCTCTACGTTTTGTATGGACACTATTATCACCATATCCAAGACTTGCCCGAGTTTCGAATGGCTTTAGCCGACCTCTGTCAACATTCCCTTGAATCTGAGATCACCCTGATCGAAGAAGGTCACCCCCCACCTCCTTGTTCGGACACCATGTCTATTTACATGATGTCCAGTTCAACTCACCCGCTTATCTCCACCTCCAACGACGGTCCCTCATACCTGTCTCTTTGTTGCTTCCGCAATGATGAGGAGATAATTGAAGCTTTAACAGCCCCAGAATACCCATGGGACAACATGCACCATCGCTCGTTCTTCCTCCCCGAAGAACTTGTGTCGCAGTCTGACCAGTTTTTCATGGAAACCAAATATTTCATTCATGGGAAATTCGACTGGTTTAAGAACCCCATCCCAGCACCAGATGCCTTCTAAGAAGCGAACATGGCCAACATCTTGCCAACCATCAAAATCAAAATATCAACCAATCCCAAGGTTGTTGAAGAAATCATGCTGGGGGCATCTTGCTCCTCGAAAGAAGTAAGTGCCTATAAAGCTCTCCTCCAAGAATTCCACGACATCTTTGCCTGGTCTTACATTGAAATGCCCGGCTTGGATCCATCCATCGTGGAACACCACATCGACACATGGCCCGATGTGGCCCCCATATGTCAAAAGCAATGGCCCATCCATCCTTCCAAAGTGGCCACGGTCAAAACTAAGATAGAGAAGCTGCGCACAGCCGGCTTCATCTACCCCATTTCCTACACCACTTGGGTTTCTAATCCTGTTCCCATGAATAAAAAACAGGGTACCATCCTTGTTTGCATTGACTTCCGTGATTTCAATGGGGCATGTCCCAAAGACAACTTCCCAACACCCTTCATCGATCAGCTCATCAATGCATGCACCGGACATGAGGCCTTTTCCTTCATGGACGGATTTTCTGGATATAACCAAATCCAGATCCGGAAAGAAGACTGTTATAAGATTGCATTCACAACCCTGTGGGGCACATTCGCATATCGAGTCATGCCCTTTGGCCTAAAAAACGCTGGAGCCACCTTCCAGCATGCCATGACATATTGTTTCCACGACCTAATTCACATCATCTTGGTCTACCTGGACGACCTTACTGCTCGGTCACCAAAACGAGCCCAACATATAGACGACTTGCGGCAAGTATTTTTACGTTGTCGTAAGTACAAAATCTGCATGAATCCCCTCAAGTGCATTTTCTATGTCCCAGTAGGCCGTCTACTCAGATTCATCATATCCCACAAAGGGATAACAGTAGATCCCCTCAAAGTTCAGGCTATCCTTGATCTTCCTTCCCCAAAAACTCGACACCAACTACAGAGCCTCCAAGGCAAGGCCAACTTCCTTCGCCGCTTTGTACCAGAGTATGCAACAAAATCTTACGGATTCATTCGCCTGCTCTGCACAAAACCCCCCTTTGTTTGGGATCAGCAAGCACAAGAATCATTTGATGCACTCAAGCAAGCCCTATTTTCTACACCATTACTCTCAGCACTAGAAATCACTCGAGACTTCATCCTCTATGTGTCAGCCTCAGACAACACCATTGCTGGAGTCCTGGTCCAAGAAGACGATGCTCGCCATGAGCATGTGATTTACTACATCAGTCAGAAGCTAACAGGACCCCCACTACGATATTCACCCGAGGAGAAATTGGCCCTCGCCATCGTCTTCTCGGCTCAGAAGTTGCGCCACTACATCATCGCAAACCATACTCGTGTAGTGGCTGATTCAAACCCAATGCGGTACCTCTTAAGCCGTCGCCTTCTACAAGTTCGAGCAGCTAAGTGGGTAGTCATCCTCCAAGAGTTCGACCTAGATTTTGTGTCACCAAAAAGCACAAAGGCACTCGTGCTGGCCATGCTCATGACCGATCTGCCCCCATTAACCGGGTCATCACCCCCCAAGGATGATCTCCCTGATGATTTCCTACTCGTCATATCCACGGAAGACCCATGGTATGGGGACATCCTTCTTTATTTATGAACACAGAAGTTTGTAGCGCACTTAAACCGTGAGGATAGGTGATGCATCTGACATCAAGCTATTCGCCACTTGCTGATTGGAGATGTTATGTATCATCAAGGCATTGAAACCATCCTACGTCGTTGCCTCACCCATGATGAGGCCGAGACCATACTCAAGAACTGTCATAGTGGAGCCTGTGGTGGCCACCTTTCAGGCCTGGCAACCGCCCAGAAGATTCTACGCGCCAGCTATTTCTGGCCTTCCATCTTCATTGATTGCATAGAGGCAATCAAGCATTGTCGCAACTGTCAGCTCTTTTGCCCAAAGGCAAGAACCCCGCTTGCACCGTTACACCCTATAGTCATAGTCGGGCCCTTCTACAAGTGGGCAATCGACTTCATGACAATCAACCCTGTCTCGGCCAACGGTCATAAATACATCATTATGGCAGTCGATTACTTCACTAAGTGGGCCAAGTCCATGCCTACATTTGATTGCAAAAGTGAAACAGCAGCGCGCTTCTTCTTCAATGATGTTATTTCACGATTTGGTGTTCCTAAACAATTAGTCTCAGACCATGGAGCACACTTTCAAGATGTCGTATGGGATGAATTGTCAACCATGTTGAAATTTGAACACCAATGCTCATCTTCCTACTACCCCTAGGGCAACAACCAAGTTGAAGCAGTCAAAAAAATCATCAAAACAATGCTCCAAAGGATGGTGGGAAACCATAAAACCAACTGGCATCACATGCTATTCTTTTCCCTATGGGCTTATCGTACATCCACAAAAACCGCAACCAGTTTCACTCCTTTCCGCCTAGTACAAGGCATTGAATCAGTACTCCCTATAGAATGCCAAATCCCATCCCTCCGCCTCACGGTAGAACTCCTCCCTGATACTTCACCTTTAGAAGAACGACTCCTCCAACTCGAGCAAACCATAGAAGACCGTTGAGCTATCCTCCAAGCCATTGAAGCGGTGAAAACACAGTCAAAGGCCCACTATGACTCCCATGTCCACCCTCGCACCTTCAGCGAGGGTGATATGGTTCTAGTCTACGACCAACCCAACGATAAGTTGGGAAAAGGAAAGTTCGACTCAATGTGGTATGGCCCATACATCATCCATCGTTGCCTTAGAAAAGGGGCATACACCCTTATTGACTCTGATGGACAACTCTTGGAGAACCCCCGCAATGGGCTCTACCTCAAGAGATTTTACGCCTAACATCACCAATGAGTCGCTTCAATTTCTTTTCTTGTTTTTCAACATTTTTTAGCACAAGTCAGGGGCAACACCATTAGCTGCTGATCCAAAGTCACCCAGAACCTGTTCGAGACACCTCTCACACCTCTGGGCTCAAATTTATATCTTCTTATGAGACCATCGTCTCATGTTTAACAACCAAATTTTGGGACCGCTTCCTGAAAGTTACCTTGATTTACAAGCCACAACATGGCGATGCAAGTGTCTGCGGACCTGTACTTGCATCACTCTTGCCTACCGCTACTCACGCGGATTCTTGGGCCACTGCCCGTTAAGGAACATCATTTTTATTTTTGTAACATATAGTTGTCTACTCTGTCCACCGCACCTTACGTGGATCTCTGGACCATTGTCCAGAAAACGAATTATTTCTCTTGCATGTATTTGGCATATAACTGCCTCCAAACTTGCGCTCACATCACATGTAGTCAAGTCCTTCCACCGCAACTCACACACATATCTCCTGACCTCTGTCCAAGAGCCACCTCGGTTTACGTGCTTCTAATGCATCGACTCGCGTGCCTCTGCCGCAATCTATCCCGTGCATGTATCGGTATGTTTGAGAGCCATCTACTCCATCCATACTATGTGGATGACCTTTAGACCACTGTCCATGGTCCTGACATGGGGAACTGCCTATGCCACCGCAATCGGTTGACCATACTAGAGTTTCCTTTAAGCTCTTTTCTAACTCCTAAAAGAATGAAAAGATTTTCGAGCGCAGCTGCTTCCTTTCCCGCTCGCTAAAGTATAGGAAAGGGCATCTACATCGTCTCGTTTACCTCCTTTTGCGGACTATGTAGACCATCAAATGAAAAGGACTACCTTGGCATGATCAAGCCAAGACCATTCCCCTCTGCATACTTTTATGCTTTCTCGGGCAGAGGGGCCCCACTTTACGAAAAATATCACTATGGGTTGTTGTTAAGCTCTTTTCCAGCCTTCTCATCAAGAAAAGATTGTCGAGCAAACTTGGTTTCGTTCATGCTCGTAAAAGTATCTGAATGACCATCCAATTAGTATAGGTTTAACCTTTTCCGGCCTGATTGGACTACCAATGGTAAATAAGTCTCTCATCCCCTACAGGATGGGTGAGCTCTCCTATGTATACTTTTATCCTTTTTCGGGCACAGGAGACTACCAATGAAAAAGAGCCCCCACTGGAGTCTTCTTCGTGCTTTTAGACTCTCTAAAATTGAAAGCACCATCGAGCATTTACTTTCTCGGGCTCCCCAAAAATCCACGAGATCGTACCACAACGGTGTCTCTAGAAACCATCCCATAGAAAACAGTTTGGTAGCATTCCCAGTTTGGGTCGCCTTTGTTCAGAGTAATCTGCAATGTGTCTTCCTTGGATCCCATCAATATCAAAAGTGTCCACCTCCCCCAAGTATTTCCCATATGTAGTGACATTCCCGGTATTACAGCTATGATCCCATTCCCATGAGTCAGTTTCATTTGCTGCCTGGTCCACCCTGTCGTCATACTCTAAACAAAGGAATTTTGAGTCTACTACAGTCCCCTTATCATTGTTCAACTCTTTCCCTACCCCCCCCATTCAGTGGGTCAGTCCACAGATTGTCTCACATCTTTTGGTTATCTCCCTCGCGCTTCTGATCAAGGAAAAATCATTACCTTGACTAGGGCCACGTCTCCCTCTGTCGACGACAACACACATATTCCAGAGGGTAGACCCAGAGGTCCATGTATCTTGGTTTCATCAACCTCATTGATGAGTTCCTCAGACCACTTGAGAGGAGTCCTTAGTGCCTCTCAGAATGGTTGTTTCTCACGTGCTCGACTCCAACTGCATCATTGCACTGTTGAGATCCGTACAGGGTTTGGTCCGTGTAGTATTTGGTCGAAGACCCCGGATGTCACCTGAATCTAGCACATTGATGAGTCTATTCGAGGGATCTAAACATGTTTATGTCCCTTGTGATTTTTGAATTGCGTTGGAGACAGTGTTTAGATCCCCAGCAGCGCTTCTATATAGATTTATGATTGATGCAACATACTTGTACCACAGAGACTCTGACTCTCAATCAGTGAGTCCATACAGCTATGTACTGTTCTAGATATAGCAAGCCGCCAGTCATGAAGATATAACATTCCATAAGAATGCCATGGGTCCAATGTAGCAATTCTTTGGATCAGTATTGTATTCAGCCTCTCAGTGAGGCAACCACTATGTATCATCAGTTGTATATGATCGGCTCTTGTATTTTAGAGCATAGATCACATTATTCTTTTGACATTGTCACGAGCATGGGGATGCCCACCTCGTCCATATAAATGTCACACATTATTTGTATCTCACCCATTGATGGGAACCATATTAATACAAAAACCAAAAGCCACCATGCCCCAGCCTCAGAAGCACCACCTCTCTGCAGCAAATCATATGATGTCCATCAGCCATATGATGAGATCCTGCCCTCACACATCAGGGGGCAATCTGTTAACCCAAAAAATCCCTCACTCATCTCTACATGGCCTACACCACCCAAGGACACCCATGCACGACCCTCGTATCACCCCATTAGACCCTCACACCCTAAAAAGGCTTAAAAATGAGCAAAAGAGCTTAAAAACCCCAAAAAAGAGCCTAAGTAATTCTCCTAGGGGCTAAAGCCTCCAAAAAGGGGCTAAATCCCCTCAAAGGAGCTAAAAACCCCAAAAGGAGCTAAAGATAGGGCAGAAGGGGCTAAGCCCAAAAAAAGGGGCTAAAGTCCAAACTAGGGGCTTAAAACCCTAAAAAGCCCCAAAAAAGCTATAAATAGAGGGGTGGGGGTCACTCTCAAAACACTTCTCCCTTGCATACTATTATCCTACCCATGGATGCCTTGAGACCCTTTGTCTCTCAAGCCACCCACACTCCCTCTCCTCCATTCTCCATTGAGCCATAGCTCCCCATCCAAGAGAGGTGCTTCTCCAAGACAGGGCATGGTGGCCCATTCCACCCAAAGAGAAGGTATAGCTTGTTATTTTTTGTATTTGCTTAGTAATTTCTTTGCTTTCTAATCCATGGTTTATTTGCAGGTTTATTATCTAACTTGTTTTGCAGGTATTTCAGTTTCTAACATGTTGTTTGCAGGTAGCTGGAGCTAAACCCTAATAGTGTTTGCAGAGGGGTTTCCAACCATTTCTCTTCTTTCTATTCTTTATTTCATTTCTGTCCATTTTTACTATATTTCACCACCAGGAACCTACCCTTCCGTCCCATAGATAGAAGGTAGCCATTCCTGCCTTGTAGCAAGGGAGAAATCCCTGCTACAGTGCTAGCCGCCACACTCAAAACTTAGCTTCGGTTGCTCGGGTGATCTATGCTCCTACGAGTCAAGTATTGTCTTTAGGAGGCATATGTTTATGGCCTTCATCAAACAATGTTGCTGAATATAGTGCCATTATTGAGTTATTGCGTGATGCCATTTCGCATTGTGTTCATTCTCTTGAGTTACGTCTTGATTCGCAATTAGTGGTTTCACAACTTAATGGCTTGTATCATATTAGGGATCCGACATTATTACAAAGATTCTTGCATGTTAGATTGCTAGAACGACAATTTGAGAGTATAACATATGTTCCAAGAATTTTTAATCAAGTTTCTGATTCATATGCTAACTATGTGTTAGATTGGCATTTACAGACCATAAGCATATCACAAACACATTTTACACATGTAAATAGAATAATTATCGATCATCATAAAAAAATTTCATTAAGTTCAAAAAGTGACGTCATAATACATAAGTGTCATATACAAAATTGGGGCTTCCGAGCCACCAAAATATACTACACGGTCATACAAAAAATATACACCCAGGTCTCTAAGCCTGAGGTGGAGGAGGGTGTTGATCATGGTAGCACACTACGGCTCTAGCTAGCCAGCGAAACAATCGAACCCATGCTCATGGTACTCCAACCACCTAGTGTTGCATGGACTTAGACAAGTCCTCGACTTGCGCCATGGGTACTCTTTGTGTCAATTGAACAAAGTTCATGTGAATGCTCTGGAGTGTTCGCTCCGCATCTACACCCATCATCTCATCATCTCTCCCCCTCCGTTGATGATGCGGAAAGTCATCTGGTCGTCATGGTACTACATATGCATATACATGATAGAGTATCACTATGTGTCGTCACGCCAAAAACATGTATTTTGATTTCATATATCAAAAAACACACACACAAAAAAAATTAAATACTTCAAAAATGAAAAGTGGGTTTGGGATTTGTTACCTATGTCTCCATAAGCCGCTCCTGGTGGTAGGGGCATGTATGGATCACCGCAGAAGTCAATTCCTGCATAGGGATAGTCATATATGGTGATGAGCTGTCTTCGCCACCATGGAAAGAACTCTGCTAGGTAGGGGTTAGCCGCCCTTCCACCTCCTAGTCTGCGCATGACATTATCCCAGCACCACGATCCCGGACTCCGTGTGGAGCAATATCTACTCTAGGGCTTAGACCTGGCACCCGCTCAAAGTAGAATTTGCTCAGTACACTGCCAAACCCAAAGTTCTGCACCCTACCCATCTTGTAGGCAATGAGCTGTTGTTTCATGTTGCTCAACAATGTAGTACACTAGTCATATATTGTGGGCCACATACACTCTACTGCATAGAACATCATTGGCTATGAGGCCTGGTGGAGTGAAGCCAAACCTACAATCTTGCCCAAGGCCAAGAGTATGGCTTTTAGCCCCATAATCTGAATCGATTTTGTCAGGATTTGACTCCCAACCTTCTTTTTATTGGGAAGGCAGTACACAACAATGTAGTAATCTATGGTCAGCTCGCCTCCTAGCCCATGAGATCGGAGGTTCACCACCTCCCCTTGTCAGGACAAACCTGTGATGAAATATATGTCCTCAACCTCAATACTAAGCGACATCCCATCTATCTAAAAAGTTTCAGACTCTGGATCCCAATAATCTACTAGTAGCTGGAGTAGTCTTGGCTTTGCCCTTAAGCTACCAAGACACCAAAACATGTACAAGCCACATGCTTGTAATGCTTGTTGAGCCATGAGATCAGCTTGAACAGCTTCCTCAACATCACCATGTTCCCTCTCTCTCCACTCTAGTACCATCTTGCACAAAAAACAAAATTTTTGATCATGATTTGCCCATAAGAACCTTGTTCGCGGCCCTATATGCGACTGTCTTCAAAACAGCCGCATATGTACGTGGGTTTTAGGGAATTTTTTGTGTATGGTGAGCCCTATACGTAGAAAAATGCCAGATTTCTGCGTGGCCTGAAACGCCCAAGTTGGGATGGCCCAAAAAATTAAATTGACCATGAAAATTTAAAAATTTTGCATGAAAATGAAAGAGAGGGGCAAGGGAATTTACCTGGATCAAACGTGGAGGGATTCCGCTGGACGATGCTCTCGGAATTCGCTTCTGAAGTTCTGAGCTCAAATGCACTATGGTGGGTAAAAATTCAAAATGATATGAAAATTTTAAATTTTTCACTATTTTATAGAAATTTTTTGAAATGTTTACCCACTTTCTTTAGTTTTTTACCGTTTCTGACTGTTTTGGACCGTTTGAACTAATTTGATGTTGTAGGAGCCCATTTTGAGTGCGGTTTGACTGTGTCTTCGACCTGTTCATGCCTATTTCAGGTATAATGTCTAAAGTGGCATATAGGTTAGGTTTTCACATCTGCTTGCATTTTGCATAGCCTTATGATGGTTTCATCTCAACATTAGGTACGAACCCATTCCATCTTGTCACATAACCTTCTTCCTGCTATTTAGAAGTGACATGATGTGAATGGTAGAGCTTTCCCATACATGGGTACCCTTGTTAGATCCTATTTTGCATTTGGTGCCCATGCCGACATTCCTCCTTTAGGGGGTGGGAGTCCTTTGTATAGTATCACCATGGCTTTGAGCAAGAGCTTCATACTCCTCTTGAACTTTATGTTGTCCTTTCCCCTAGGACTCCCTTGTATATGTCAAGTTGAAATTGCATTATCATGAGTTATTCTTGCATTATTGAGCCTTATGCTGGCTTCCCTGACTTTGATTATCAACCATATAGCCCGAGATTGTCTCATGTCTAGCCAAGCAGAGCCTTTTTACATATATTTTGCAGCTTGATTCCCCATTTTTCACCGGGAGGGGACCTTCCCCCAAGTGTCATTATCTTGCACATGTTTCCTTGCATTGAACATAGGTATGTTCCGCTACTTGGAACTAGATTGTTTGACCCCTGACACTCGTCTCCTCCTAGATTTGTAACTATAAAGCACTTTTATTCTTTTTAAAGCTTTTCAAAATATCTGAAAAAGTCCCAAAAAATTAAAAAAAAACAAAAATCCAGACAGGAAAAGATGTTATCTTTGGCAGCACTCGAGTCATGTCGCCTTCGAACAAAGCAATGTATATCACATCCGTTGGTCGGGTTATTAGTTTGACTTTAGGAGCTGTACTCATTACACTGAGTTTATCTCCACTGATTGGTTAAGATTCTAGTCCCTATGGAGCCTTTGTTGATGCCTCTTATGTCACAGAGATGTCCCAGTTTGCATATCGAGTCTATGCTGCTTATCTTCAGTCACCATTTTCCTTTATGCTCTTGTTCGAAGGAAGTTAAAACCGGAGTTGGCCATTCCTCAGTTGTCTTGACTTTGCATGTCATCCATGCCCGGTATAGTTACTGGTTCGTGCACATCTTTTTTGAGTTCTTCCACATTATACAGCGTTACTGAGTACCTCGTGTTGGTTGATGGGGGATGCCCTAATGTCCTCCTTCTAGCAGATTCTGTCCCATCGACTCAGGTCATTTATTCTGGAATAGGAGTTTAGAGTCATTTGAGTGCCCTGAGACTTACATTCATCAGTGGTAGGTTCTCTTTCCATCGACTGTTTTGGGAATACATCAATGTCCCCTGATCGATGGATTCTTCCAAGTGTTCGACCTCAACACATATATTCACACTTGTTAGATTGCACTCTAGTACCTTGATTCCCATTTTCATTATTGGTGGGTGATCTCGCGTCTATTAACAGTATACATTAATGGCCAGTAATCAGATGATGGACTACTATGTTCTACCTCGACACCTCTATTCACATAGTAGGACATGTACTCATAGCGGTTTGTGTAGAAGACCTTCCAGTTTGGTGGCGTTCCACATATGCTACCTCCTTGTTCGTGCTAGTGTTCATGAGATTTCAGCACTTGTGATTTGATTCCAGTGTATGTTAGATATCTTCAGCCATTATGGAGATCTTGATCCATTATATATCTTCAGCTTCTATGGAGATCTTGATCCATTGTATATTTTCATCATGGAGATTCTGATCTATTATATATTATACGTGGCGATGACCATAGATGTCACATTTTGTATATCATGCCTATTCATGGCTATTGTACTCTTATGTATCTGGGACTGCTATATGTATTTGCAGTCATATGCAGAGATTGATTATTGTACTATACTGATGGATGGCTGGTTATTCCACATGGTTCTTCATCACTCCACTTCTAGGATGGATTTTATAATGTATCTCGGACATCATGTTACCCCTCTAACCTCACACATTAGGGGGCATCTGTTACTTCTGATTTTACCACACATGGTTGATCACATATTTATGGCCTTCTCTGTTCCTTTGCAGACTCTTTGGACCCCATGGATTGATATTATACTTTGATGTTTCCAAGTTCATCCCTACACGAAGTTTATGGCTGTACGCGACTTTTAATCCCATACTCACGTGTATACGCGACTTTTGACCTCAAACCCATGTACATCGAGATGTGTGCATAAATACAAATATTTTTGGAGTTTTCCTTGATGTGTGTCCGAACCACTTGAATCTTGGCCTTCCACATGCCTCGATATCGCTCGGATTTGACCCTCCATTACCCCTTTGGAGTGATATATAAGGAACCCCTTGGATACATTGAAGAGGAGGAATTGAAGAGCAACAAAACTATAGTCCATTGTTGTCATAGCTTGCATATACTTGAGTCTGTGTCCCTTTGTCCCTTTGGATCACTTTTTGTTCTTCCCAAGCTTTCCTTTGCTTGTGAGATTGCTATCAAGAGATGGAGGATTGAGGTGGTGGAGGCCCAGGTGGAGGACTCAGTTTCTCTGGTTCGCAGACGTGCCGACAGAGGTTGTCACTCGTGTAATCTTTGATTTGATTAATAGAAATATATTTTCCTTTCCAATAATGTGCATTTGAATGAATATTGAATCCATGGATATGTTTAATTGCTTAATACATTGTTGATTATATATTCTAGAGTAGATCTAACACCATATTATATAGCATGCTTGTCTTGTTTGTTGTTGTTGAGAGCAAATTGCTAGCACAAGCGGGATTGGAAAAAACTCAACGAGGATCTACTTCAATTGTCTGGAATAAGGTATGATTCGAGATCTTTTAGTGTTAGATGTTTGGTTTCTCTTGCATATTGGGAAGGGATTGATTTCTCAGGTCTAGTTGTCTGTTGTGGTACACCCCAAGCCATAGGAAGTTTCTCTCCGTAACACATTTCATACTTGAATATTGCTACTATAACTTAAAAAACATATCAACAATTAAAAAGCAACATATCAATTAGAATATAGTATTATGTGTTTTAAAAAGTCATCTTAATTATTATATGAGATTTTATGGGAAATGATAACTAGAACACACATTGAAGTATACTGAATTTTTTATGAGAAATATAACGTTACATGTTAAAATTTTAAGGATTGTATTGATGAATTCTAAATTTGGATAATAATGTTTGGTTCATGACACATGTAGGGACTACCAAAATGTGAGGTCTTAACATGGGAAATGGGTTATAAAGAAAGATACATATATTTATCTTTGGTAAAATTCTAAGTTAATTTTACATTTTACCCGTGAGTTGAAATTAACCATGGAAATAGGAAAACTACCTATATTATATAAACAATTGCAGTTATTCTAAATCATACATTAAATAAAATTTAATTTTACCATCGATATTAGGTTGTGATCAGGAATAATAAAAAGAATCTAGTCCAATTTTAATTTAGATAACCCATTAGTAATTATACATGAGCACTTACCTAAAATGTATCCCATCTGTTTGAATCCAAGAGCCCCAAATACAATTCCTCACAACTAAGTATATCAAACTTCAACTGCAACAACAATTGGGGGAACAAATCTCCACCCAAACACCCCTCGCAAAAAAATATGAGTTCCTTGAGCCCCCCAAAAATAGCTCTATTCCAAACCTTGAATGCCTCACTCTCCTCCTTCTACGCCTCTGCACTCCAATCCCCATTTTCTCAGTCTCGTCCTTTCAATAGGTGCAATCACAAGAACAACACAACTACTATGAAAAATCCATACAATACCAACAAACCAATGAGATAAACTATCATAACAACACCCCTCAAGAAACTAGACAAGAACCCCTTTTATTTTCTAATTTCCTAATTTTTATTCAATTTATTTATTTTACATGGATGAAACTTGTCATCCATGCAAAATAACTCTCTTAGTAATTATTCTTAATTTTAATCATAGTGCACTAATTGACTATTACTAATATCATACACTATTTTGTCAATAATTAATTAACTCAGTTATGATTGGAGTGTTACACACTCCCCCCTTCAATGAACTTCGACCCAAGGTAATAACCCCATAGAAATAATACAAATATTTACTCAATCAATTATATCGATAACTAGTACTATTGTGAAGATGAACATAGGGAATTTTTTAACAATACATAATTTCTTAAGGTGTAGAAACCTTGACGAATCTTAGTAATTATCAAACTTCCAACCATAAAATGTTTGGCAATATTTTTAAAAAATATTTGAATTTCTAAGGATTTTAAATGGTTTTTGGACAATTTTGATGATTTTTAGAGTAAAATTTTTTAATCCTATGGAATTTGGGCGAATCATATTAGAAAAAATGGAAAATGGCGAATATTTTTTGGAAAAAATCATAAAAAATTATCCCATAGGTTAAATTTTTCCCCTCAAATTTTGTAGTGTCCCTACTTGTAATTTTGGAAAAAATTACAATTTGGGAAAATTCAAGCTTAACTAGTCATGACTCTAGGGAGTTCCAACTGACACCAAATGGTCCCGAATTTGAAACGAAATTGTATGGTTAGTCTTAGAACATCCAAATATGATTTTTTAACACTTTGAGCCTCACATAAAGCCTCTACAACTTGGTTTGGGGCTAATGAGAGAAAGTACAAATTTCCTAGGAAAATATAGTAAACTAGTCTTTCTAATTCGTTTGGCTCCAAACACCACCGAACATTTCCAATTTCTTTATGGAAGGACCCTATGGGATTTAAAACATCCTAACAGACCTCAAAAAAACAATGGTAGAATAAAAAACTCATTTTGACATGTTATTCAAGTTTGCACAATTTTGGATAATTTCTAGCTTTGGACTAACGAAACCCAAGTTGATACGAATGCACCCAAATGACTTCAAATTTGGTATGAAAATTATTGAGGGGTATTAGGACATATTAATTAATATTATTAATTCTCATACACATTCCCAATTCTTATGAAACCTTCTTTTTCCCCTAGGAAAAGAAGGACAAAAACACCAGGAAAAGACAAAAACACCAGGAAAATCGATGTTAAAACCCCTAAGTGTAGATGACACTTTTGGCTCTCCAAATGCAGTATGACCCTCCAAAATTTTAGAAAAGAGTATAGGGATGCATATAAGACAAAAATTTGTGTCATTATTCATGTGTATTAATCTTTTCAAACTGTTTATGAAGTGCAACATCTATATGGTGACTTTTAGTGAATTTGCTTAAGGGGAGATGGCATTAATATCTTGATTTTGACTCATGAAAGGTATATTACCCTCCAAAATTTTAGAAAAGAGTATAGGGATGCATATAAGACAAAAATTTCTGTCATTATTCATGTGTATTAATCTTTTCAAACTGTTTATGAAGTGCAACATCTATATGGTGACTTTTAGTGAATTTGCTTAAGGGGAGATGGCATTAATATCTTGATTTTGACTCATGAAAGGTATATTGAATGGTTCAGATAATGGAATGAAGTATAAATACCATTAAAAAATTCAAATTTATTCCCAAAAAACATTAAAATTCATAAAAATTCCTTCATACATATCTTATATACAACTCTTTCAAAGTGGAAACCAAATACATGAAAACTAGTCATTCAAGAGCATGGGAATGCAAACCTTTCACACTGGAGTTTCTTGGATTTCGAGATAAAGATAATATGGCCATGAAAGTATAGAGTCATAAATAATTTATGGCTTCCAAATCATCATCAAACTCAGAGAAAATTCCTCATACAAATCTGATATACAACTCTTTCAAAATGGAAACCAAATACATGAAAACTAGTCATTCAACAACATGGGAATGCAAGCCATTCACACATGGATTTATGAAATTTAGAATTATATATCATATTTAAATAAGAGTACATATACATACATCATATACCCAAAATATTGGGCATCAAATATACTCAGCAAAGTGCAAGCACCACTCCAACAAGTGCGCTATCAACATGAGAGTGTGGGGGAATGAAGAAGAAGGAATGAAAGCAGGGGGAGATAGAGAAGTATATAAATATATGGACCTTAAAAATGAAAATAAAACACCTTCATTAATATCCAATGGTATTTTTTAATGGCCTCTCCATTAGCCAACTTTGAAAGTAATCCAACTCCCTCAAAATTGGTTCACAAGTAGGGAGAGTGAACACTCACAGTGCAATGGACAAGCAAAATATCTCCAACATGCCAAAGGAAAATTAAAAAATTATAAAAAACTATTATCCTTCCTCATGAAGTCACTTTATTAACTTCATGATTCATCCTAAGGTATAATTTCCCTCCATGGTATTCCTCCAACTCATGTTAGTGGTTTAGTAACTCATATGACACTTGTCTTCCTCTTCATGCTCCAATTCTTTCACCAATTCTAATGGATGCCTATAAATCCAAAACACACCCTCTTGGTGGATATTTTTATCCCTTTCATGTCATATTTTTCATAGTTCTTCAATCAGGTCTGAATTTGACATACTTGTCATAGAATATTTCATCATTTGTTGTCATAGAGTCCATGGAATCTCCTTCCAAGTGGCACACATTGTCTTCTAGTCTCTTCCTCTTCCATGTGAGTTACACTCCATTAATAATTCGAATTCCTTGGTTCATGATATTATATTTTACACTACATCACCCTCCAATAACATTACATTACCCATGGATTTGAATTTGGATTAAGATCATGCCAAGTGTATGGGGAATCTAGTCACCCAAAATCTCCACAAGTTTCTAAGTGTCTTCATGAACCAATGGCACCTTATTTATTATAATTTATTATTTATGTGACCCATTTAAATTTTAATAGGGTAAAATAAAGTCCTTTTGGGTCCCATAGCCCCTTTATTACAAAATTTTATGTCTCCATCTCAACCTAGGGAACTAGTAGGTTGGTGAAACGTTATTTGCAAGTAGTCATATGTGAATGGGGACATGAAATTCCTCCCCTCCCAATATTTCTCATCCTCAATAAATTCCAAGTTTTTATGCTTCATAATTTTTTCATCTTCCCAAGTTGCATCCTCACTTGGTACTCCTTCCTTTACACCAAGTGTTCTCTTATGGTTCCGCTCCAATTTTCTTTAGCTTCCAATTGAGTAGGGGTACTCATGTACTGCAATTTTGAGTTTATAAAAGTAAAGAGATTTGGATTTTTCATATTTCTATCCCCTGTGGCATCATCACTAAACACCAAAATATTAATTAATTCCATAATTGTTTTTGCAGAAATAGTCTTTACCTCCATATTTTGGAAACCTTTTTTGAACTTTCAACCCCCCTTTTTTGCTCTTGTATAAATCTTTGAAGTTGCCACTGAGTTACCCAAATTTTATTATTTTAATATCTTAAGAAAATTTCAAAGAGGAACCACCATGCTTGTTGTTGCACTACTCTGATTACAATCAACTTCTCAAGTGGTGACTCATTCTCCCATACTACTTATTGCTCCCAAAATTGAAACCAAAAAATACCAAGATCCCATTGATTGTATTGCACCCTTCCAAACATCATGAGTACAAAATATAGATCATGGAAGTACATAACAACATCATACTAATAAACATCAAGAAGGAACCTCATCAAATAATCATGAATGTGCTTGTACATCTGAGTAAGTAGACCATCATGTGGCCCATGCACACAAGCATCATATATTTGATCAAATATGCCCCAATGACATAGGTCAGGATCCAATGTCCTATAATGCAGCTCCAAAAGAATATAAGGTGCATCAAGATAATCATACATGTTCATCCAAGAAGTTAATGAAAAACATCCATCAAAATCTAAACAAAATAAGGAGCAAAGAAAACACGAAGACTTCAAGTGGCTCAAAGGAGTCTCATCAATACACCTATTAATAATATATGATCATCATGTAACAAAGGATGTTGCTTCAAATTTAAATAATATGGAACTCTATTCATTTCATAATCAAAAGGAGAGATAGGAATCCAATACTCCTCATGTGGAACCATAAAAACAAACCTTTCACCCATACTTCATTAGGATGAATGTTGCAAAATAAGGAAGTGTAGGATGTAGGAGAAAGAACCAACCCACCCAAATGATTAGAAAGTGAAAAAATTTCATCATGTGAAGGATCCATAGGGGTAGGAACATGCAAATTCCTCAAAAATGCAAAGCTCCCCTCATATGTTGGTTCCAAGGTAGTGGAATCACGCACTTCTTCAAAAAGTGTGTCACCATTTTCAAGAGGCAACTCAAGTTACTCTTCCACTACAACAAGTGATTGGATCTCATCAAGCTCATATTTGAACACATCAATAACCTTCAATTTTCCATGTTTCTCATGATCCATCATTTCATGAGAATCCTCCAAGCAATCTAACCTATGAAAATCATAAACATAGGAGGAAGAACAAGTATCTTGCAACCTCTCAAGAAGTTTCTCATTTTAAATTTTGAGCTTATGAATATTCTCATTATTATTCAAGTATGCTTCATGTAACCATTCATTAAACTAAACCAAATGGTTTCTATAAAAAATAAAGGGTATAAAATTACCTCTGATGTTGCACATTTCTCTTTGAATCTTCTCTGTGTCTTCAAGGAAGGATGGATCCTCCAATGATGAAACTTCCCAACAAGAATTTGGCACCAATGTTTGAGTGTCATGCAGTATGCTAAGGGCCTCATGAATATTCCCTTCACTCATATTCAAACACCCTTCAATGAAGGATGGTTCATGGGAGTGAACCTCCTCTTCTTCTTTCTTCTTGAGTTGATCAACTTCTTGAAGCTTAAGAAGTGATGGTAAAGTTGATCCTGGTTCTTCATTATCTGCCACAAGGTCTTCATCTTCATGCTCATGAGGAATTTGTCTTGAAACAACATTTTCAAATATGATCTCTATGTCACCAACATAGAGGTGTGAACACCCATCAGTAGGTACTCTTTCACAGTTCAAGGATCCATCCGTATATTCTCTTTGATTTGCACAACCCCCATTAGTAAGGATTGTGTTCTTGTCTTCAACTCCCTCTTTATGTTCTTCTCTGCAATAACCTTGAGGTAATTGGTGCTCCACTTCATGATTATTTGTTTCTTTATTTAATGTTGTATCTAGGATCTTTTCATCTTTATTAGGCCGAAATTTATTCCACACCCACACCAATTGGTCCACAAACTTATTTATACATTCCTCATCTATAGGGAAGGATGTATTTCTACTCTTTTCACAAGTAGGTTGATTTTTTCTCCTTTCATGCTCCTCTAAACTTGTGGATTATTGATTGTTACTTAATAAGTTCTCAGTTTCCTTCTTGTGCTGAAATCCATACTTGAAATATATTCTTTGAAAGAATACCATTCACAAATATCCCTTCTCAAAGTTCTATACTCCTGGTAGCATGATTCGATATCTATGGTTGTAATTTCTTCTTTCGTTCGTCGAGGAGGAAGGAAAGTGGGTCTATTCTGAAACCAAGACATGTCTGCAAATTTTTATTTAGTGGATGGTATTAATGCATAGGTGCAAGGACCATGAACTAATACCACTGTAGTGTCCATGCTTGGAATTTTGGAGAAAATTACAATTTGGGTAAATTCAAGCTTAACTAGTCATGACTCCAGGGGGTTCCAACTGACACCAAGTGGCCCCGAATATGAAATTAAATAGTATAGTTAGTATTAGAACATACTAATATGAAATTTTAACACTTTGAGTCTTAATTCAATCCTCTGCAACTTGGTTTGGGGATAATGAGCGAAAGTGCAAGTTTCCTAGGAAAAAGTAGTAAACTAGTCTTTCTTCGTTTGGATCCAAACACCACCGAACCTTTCCAAATTCCTTATAGAATGACCCTATGGGATTTAAAACATACACATACCTCATACTCTCAGTGGTATAATCATAAAACTCATTTTTACATGTTATTCGAGTTTGCACAATTTTGGCTAATTTCTAGCTTTGGACTAGTGAAACCCAAGTTGATACAAATGCACCCAAATGAATTAAAATTAGGTATGAAATGGATTTAGGGGGTATTATTACAGAATAATTCATATTATTAATTCTCATACACTTTTCCAATGCTTCTGCAACTTTATTTTTACCCTAGGCAAAGAAGGACAAAAACACTTGGAAAATCGATGTTAAAACCCCCAATGGTAGATGACACTTTTGGCTCTCCAAATCCAGTACAAACCTCCCAAATTTCATAAAAGAGTATGAGGATGCATATAATACATAAATTTATGTCATTATTCATGGTTATTAATCTTTTAAAATTGTTTATGAGGCACAACATCTATATGGTGACTTTCAGAGAATTTGATTAAGGGGAGATTGCATTAATAACTCGATTTTGACTCATGAAAAGTAGATTGAATGGTTCAGATAATGAAATGAAATATAAATACCATAAACAGAATTCAAATGGATTCCCCAACATCATTAAACGTCATATAAATTCCTCCATACAAATCTCATATACAACTCTTTCAAAGTGGAAGCCAAATACATGAAAACTAGCCATTCAAGAGAACGGGAATGCAAGCCTTTCACACAGGAGTTTCTTGGATTTATAGCTAAAAATAATATGGTAATTAAAATACATATTAATACATAATTTATTGATTCCACATCATCATCAAACTCATATAAAATTCCTCATACAAATCTGATATACAACTCTTTCAAAATGGAAGCCAAAAACATGAAAACTAGTCATTCAAGAGCATGGGAATGCAAGCCTTTCAAACATGGATTTATGATATTTAGACTTATATATGATATTTAAATAAGAGTACATATACATACATCATATACCCAATATTTTTCATCAAATATACTCATAAAAGTGCAAGCACCACTCCAACAAGTGTGTCATCAAGATGAGAGTGTGGGGGAATGGAGAAGAAGGAATGAGACAAGGGGGGGATAGAGAAGTCTCGAAATTTATGGAACTTCAAACTGAAACTAAAAAAAATTAAATAAGCTCCAATTATAGGTCTTAATTTCCTCTCCATCAACCAAATGGGAAAGGAATCCAACTCCCTCGAAATTGGTTCAGAAGTAGGGAGAGTGAACACCCACCTTGCAATGGACAAGTAAAATCTCTCCAAAATGTCAAAGGCCAATTAAAAAATGATCAAAAGATATTCACCTTCCACATGAAATTATATTATTAACTTCATTCAGCCTATTAAGGTCAAATTTCCCTCCATCGTCTTCCTCCAACTCATCTTAGTGGTTTACTAACTCATATGATACTTGTCTTCATCTTCATGCTCCAATTTTTTGACCTATTCAAAGGGTTTCCTCTAAATCCAAAATGCGCCATCTTAGTGGCTATTTTTAGCCTTGTCATGTCATATTTTTCATAGGTTCACAATCAGGTCTGAATTTGTCATAATTTTCATAGAATCCTTCATCATTTATTGTCATGGAGTGCATGGAATCTCCTTCCAAGTGGCACACATTATCTTCTAGTATCTTCCTCTTCCATGGGAGTTACTCTCCTTTACTATTTCGAATTACTTGGCTCATGGTATGATATTTTACACCACATCACCCTCCAATAATGTTACATTACCCATGGATTTGGGTTTGGATGAGAATCGAGATCATGTCAAGTGTGTGGGAAATCTAGTTACCTAAAAGCTCCATAAGCTTTCAAGTGTCTTCATGAACCAATGCCACCTTATTTTCTTGGAATTTATTATTTATGTGACCCATTTAAATCTGAATAGAGTAAAATAAAGTCCTTTTGGGTCTCATATACCCTTTATTGCAAAATTTTATGTCTTCATCTCAACCTAGGGAACCAATAGGTTGGTGAAACATTATTTGCAAGTAGTCTTATTTGAATGGGGACACAACTCCCTGGATGAAATATTTACACATGTGGCCATCACACAAAAATATTCCATCTACACTAATATAATAACGACACCCTAAGTTATGACATGCTCTTGATTAATTTCCTAGGTGTCCAATAAGTAATCAAACACACAATTATGCATCAATTAATGAAAAATAAATAAATAAATCATTAAATAAAAGTACAACACTCTAGAAGCTAACTCCTCCCTTACCCACCATCACCCTAAGAACCATACCATCTTCCACCTCCATAATCCTCCTTTCCAATACTTCAAATAGTCCCACTTTCCATGGCACAATCCCTCTAATGTAACCAATCTATGGATCAAACATTAGGCATTAGAAGTTCCCTGAGAAGTTTATATGGATTAGCCACCCTCTCAACTTCCAGTAAACCTTTAACCTCATCGGAAATAATCGAAATATGAGCCTCATAAAGATTAACCAACATCTAGTTACAAGTACCCCAACTCCGTCATCAAAATTTTTATACCCCAAGCATCGCGAAAGGATGGCCTAAAACTCCCTTGATATGCACCAACCCACCACATCGAAAGGCCTTCTCTATATGTGTCTCCCCTAACAAAAATATCTCAAGTTATGAACTTCTAGAATGATATGGAGGAAAAATAATTACTAGCATAGAGTTATTCGTGGATTTTGTTCCCCATCCCATAAGGTTTTTATTATAGTCATTCTTATTTGTGGTTATATCCCCCCACAAAATCCTAGAATGATTAGCCTTTTTAGGCTCTTTGAGTGGATTACCTGAAACATCTCCTACTTGCCACAAATTAACAATGAATAGTGGTTATTTTATCAAGATACGATATCATGTAATCCATTATGAATAATAAAGCACTATAGCTGGTTATCATATGTGATCACGAATATTGTCTCGTCACAAGTTAACATTTGAAATAAAACATTTCATAAGTCATCATCCTAGAATAATATGTCTCATAAACTGAGTTTTACTTATCATGAAACACCAAATGAAATAGTTAAGCATTCTATTGAATACCAAATCACATGAAATAACAACCTATGATATCATCATGAAGTAATCAAGCATCTTATTTTACCTGATATGTCACGAAGGACCATCATGAATTAACAACATATAAAGTACCATACTAAATATCAACATGAAATAACCACATATCATAAACTACATGTCATATATCACTCAATACTATGATGAAGCAAGAAAGTACCAAACTGAATATCAACATGAAATAATAAGTAGAATACTTAGTATCATGTGCTCAAGTCAATAAATCTATTAAAAAAGATGAAGAAGCTAGTGGCACATTCTCAGAAGTCCCATTGGACCTTAACTTATTCCAGAATGAATCTATGCAATTGTCGAGTTCTATGGTCCAATATGCAATTTATGGTTAAAATTGGATGAACCCTTCCTTGGAAAGCTACAATCCCTCCAATTTCATAATATGTGATGGGTTTGGAATTTGATGTCTAAGTATAGTAATATGAAATATATTATGTATCCTTCCTAAGTGGTATGGCAACTCAATCCAACAAGCAACTAGTCCAATCCTTTTAAGGATCCCGAATGGACCGTCAAATATTAGAACTATCTTTCCCCCCTTACCAAATTTAAAGGGGCTTTTCATGGTCCTCACTGAAACAAACACCATGCTACCCTTCTTATAGCTTATGTCAAAACAAGTCCTTAAGCCTTTGTTTAATCATGGTCATTTGCTTCTCCGTCCCTTGAAGTCGATCAGGGCCCAACGTGACTTGATACTTGATAGAGTCCCAATTAAGAGGAGTAATATAGGGTCTACCACATAATACTTCATACAGGGCGACACCAGGGGAGCTATGATAGTTGTTATTGTAGGAAAACTCTACCAAAGGTAGATACCTCTCCAATTGATTATGCTGGTCCATGACATGCATTCTTAACATATCGCCCATTACCTGGTTAACTATGTCCATTTGACCATCAATCTCATAATGATATGTTGTACTAAATTCAATTGGATGCCCAAGTACCCTTGGAGACTCTACCAGAACCTAGAGATTAATAGAAAATACCTATCTAAAATAATTTTCTGAGGGAGTCCATGTAGTCATATTACCTCCCAAAGGAAGACCCAAGCAATAACAAGTGCATTTAAGATATTAACACGTGGTAAGACGAATGTAAGATGTACAACTTTAACCATGGTTGTTATCCTTACCAAATTTTCATATACAATTTTATTAAAGCAAAAATTAATTAGAAATCTTGGAACTAAAAAGTTTAGAGATTTTTTTTATTAACACACTTGGTTAACCAAGATGTGATACACCAATACGAATTTGTTATAATTAGTTTAAGCATGTTTTTCAATACATCTTCTATTTAAATTTTATATGGAAATTTTCAAAGTTGTATTTTTTAAGAGTTTTTATTTTAGTTTAACTAAAATTTAATGATATTATTACGAAGAAGAGGGTGAGGCTGAACTCTGGAGTGAAGTTGTGCAAGGTTAAAATAATTTAAGATATGTTATCTAGAATTAATGTATATGATTTGAATTGCAAGAAAACATAAAATTATTGGATAGGTTCTCTTTAAAGTTAATAATATAATTAGTTGGGGTTTGAGCTTTACAACTTTATAGGGTTTGAGAACCAACTTTTGAAAAATGATTCAGGTGGCTAGGTTTTCTTCTATAGTCTCCTTCCTCCTTCACCTCTGAGTGGTGATTCGTATAGGTTGAATGTTCGAGTATATTGGGTAGCAGAGCTTCCTATGGTGGGGTGGTGGCTCACTATGGCACGACAATTGTCCTTGTGCAACAATGTTATCTTATGGTTCAATGACGACAACGATGGTACCTGTGGCGGGGAGACGACTTACATGGCTTGATAGCGGTCTCTTGCAGAGCAGTGGTGTACGCGGTGGTTCCTATGACGACAATGCCTAGTTCACATAGATCCTATTCTATGTTTGAATCTCATCGAGGAGGTGGAGAATCTCGTGAAGAGGCTCTTCCATGTTGGTCACGAATAGTCGTGAATATGAGGTCCTTGGTAGGGGAGTGGTTAGGTAGTCACAAGTTCGATCAACCACAACAATAGCTGAAAGGTTATGGGAATACCTTTGATATGCTTGATGTTGTTTGGGATTTGTTGTATGTGAAGGGAAATGCCATCAACATTGACTTGCTTGTTTTAGATGACTTATACTTATGGCCTCTTTTTGATTTTTTCTCTTTTTGATTAGTTTTTTTAATGGTGCTCTATGCATAGTTTAGTTGTCCTGTAATAGGGTGTTTTTAATGATGTATCTTTTTTTTATCCTACTAGCTCATTGAGTAGTGTTGTTATGTGCTTATGTACCTGTTAACCTGCAGGTTATATATGTAAGGACGACAAGTCTCTAAACGATGTGTCATGTTTTCATTAATAGAATGTGATTTATTTTTCTGAGGAAAAACAAATTAATTGTTGGATTAAATCTAAAAACTCTTTGAAACAAGTCAATTTGTAAAATTTATGCAATAAATGAGCTTAAAAAGTGCATTATTTCATTTCAACATGTTCTACTCTTCATAACATAAGTGTGCATAACAATTGAGAACAAGTATTTCCTACTTGAAAGTTACATATTTAAATCTAGAAATGAGTAAGCTATGTACATTTTTGTAAAAGATTATCTTATAAATCAAGTCAACATATAGCTAGACGATAGTGTTCTTATTATCTAATATAAGGTCTTATCCTGCTTATCAAGGATGCACATCACAAAGGACAGATTAAAGGTTTGAAGATCTCTTCTTCCCTGTTTGTTACCCACCTTCTATTTGTTGATGATGTGATTCTCTGTGGGATTGGCACTGTTGAAGAATGACAAGCCTTTGAATACTTATTGGACTTATTTTTCTCTGCTTCGGGTATGTGCATCAACATTGAAAAGTCTTCTTTTCTTTTCAGTGAAGTGAATGAGGAGGTTCTAAATAACATATTTATGTTTTTTCCTTTCAAAATGGATCCCATTGTGGTAGGGTTCAAATACTTGGGATATTACCTCAAACCTCTTGGTTATGGTATCAAAGACTGGACGTGGCTTTTAAAAAGATTTGAAAATAGAATTAACCATTAATCCTTCAGGTTTCTCTCTATGGGAGGCAGACTCATCCTCATTAGATCTGTCCTTATTGGTTTGCCTATCTACTGGTTTGCTTTGGCCCCGGTGCCTAAATCCATACTCAACAGACTTCGTCAGTTTATCTTCTCTTTGCTATGGGGAAGTATTGTAGGCAATCCATGTATTAATTTGTTAAATTGGCAGACCCTCTCCAGGCCTTTGGAAGCTGGGGGGTGGGACATCAAACATCTGGATTGGTTCTGCACTGCTTTAAGATTAAATATCCTTTGGCTTGCATTGACAGGAATTGGTTTATGGCAACAAATCTTAAAATCAAAATGTTTAAAAAATATGACTGTTGAGGACTGGTTACGAAAAAAAGCTTCTCGGTTAGAGGCTCCTCATATTTCTGGAATGGGTTTCTCAATTCTATGACTTGGATTACCAGATTGATTGGTTGGAGAGCAGGTGATGGTATGAGCATCAAAATGGGGACTGATCCCATCATTGGTATGAAATCTTGTCATATTCTTTCGGACGACCTTAGAGACTATGGATATGACTATGACTTACTCACCCTTCAGAATGCTCGGAATCTGGAATATGGCATCTACAATAAGAATTATTGGTGGGAAGTTGGAAAGTTGAATGGGATCTTTATGTGAATGACCTTCAGCAGGGGGGAATCAAGCTAAATGACCAAAAGGACCTGCTCCTATGGACACACACCACTAAGAATGGAAATGTAACGGTGAGCCTGGCATATGATTTTATTGCATCATCTTCTTGTCAATATACTCCTAAAAAAGCCACGGTAAGGATCTGGGGCTGTGCCATCCCCCTTAGGATCAAATGTTTCCTCTGGATTTCTCTGGAAAATCGTATCTCAACTTGGGATAATTTGATGAAAACAGGATGGCCCGGTCCTAACCAGTGTTGTCTTTGCTTGAGGTGAGAAGAATCTGTCAGTCATATGTTTATGGAATGCCCCTTCACTTTAAATATCTTCAAATGGTACAACAATCATTTGAATCAGGTGATTATATGGTCTAATTGCTCCCTCCAGGAAAATCTCGAAAACTGGTTTCATTGTGACAGGAAGCAACTTCATTTTCCACTACTCATTATCTGGTGTATTTGGACCACGAGGAATCGAAGTATTTTTTATAACAAAATTGTTGCTTCTTTGGGAACCTGTCACAATGTATTGGCTCTGTTAGACTCTTTTCCATACATAGGCAAATGCTTAAAGACTAGAACTGTCGGCCCCAATCCTACCCTCTCATATCCGTATGGCTTTTTTGATGGGGCGTCTGCTAGTAACTCTGGAGGGGCGGGGATATTTCTGGCGATTAGTCTTGTACATGCATTCAGTATGAAGCTTGGCTGTGGTTTCAGCACTAATACCAAAGCAGACTGTTGGCATTATGGGCTCTACTTTTCTTTGTTGAAGCTACCGGTCTTCATGTTCTTCATATCTTTGGTGACTCTACCGTCGTGATCAATTGGGCCAACAACAAAGACACTCTGTCAGCCTTGAACCTGGTCTATTGGTGTGACAACATTGCAAAACTTAAAAAATCTTTCCTATCGCTGGACTTCCAACATGTTTATAGAGAGCACAACATGAGGGTAGACACCTTATCCAAGGAGGCCCCCACATTGGCCTCTAGTCAATTTTCCTTCTTAGAATGCTATGAAGATGAGTCTATTGGGGGAGGTATCCTACAACTCTTCTAGAGTTTGTTTTGAAAGCTCAGTTTGAGCTATTGTAGAAGCATAGCTTCTCTTTTGATTGCTATTTTGGCACATTTCCAGTTAAGATGGATTTATACTACATCTTGGTTTAGTCATCCCTCTGGGTCCTCCTGGGATAAGGTGCCTGGGTTCATCTTGTACTCTCTGTTAATCATGTCTGAGGTACTTGGAGGAGAGGGGTGGATCTGTTTTTTTCAGATGTTTCTACCAACAGTTTGTGTCTTTCTATACTCCGGTATTTCCCTTTACTTTTAGTTGTATTATGTATTGTGGATTGTTGATGTCCTGGTAACACTTTTCGACAAGTCTTTTTACTATGTAACCATTTCCTTTAATTCACCATGAATATCAAGAATTCACTTTTTTCTTTTCAAAAATATATATATATATATAACTTGATAATTTATTTTTACTAAAAACTAAAAATCTATATATATAAATCTATGAGTGAAACTCTTTCCTAACATATACCAAGTTAATCTCTCATAAATTTTGCTACCAACACTGTTCATTCATTAATTATAATGTTGGTTGTTAGGTACCACCAATAGAAATAAATATCATGAAACTTTTCCTTTCCAACTAACCGCCTTAAAACCAGAACACGGGATTTTCCTCACATTTGAACTCCCTACCCTAATGCAACAAAGTTTAGCCAATAATTTAGAGCGCCTTAAATCCATATAAATATGGGCTTTGTTTTTTAATGTAAGTTTGATACTTTCTTTTGTCCGTTTTCTAAAATGTAAATGATATACTTTTTTGTCCGTTTTCAAGAACGTAAATTAGATACTTTCCTTTGTCCATTTCGAGATACTCTTTTTTTGTTTTGTTATGAAATATTTTGTTATAAATTTCATGTAAATTTAAGTTTTATATTCGAAGGTTTTATTTATTTATTTTTTAAACGGAAATGCTTTTATAAAATTTAATTTAAATAATTTTACCTTTCTTACAATTTAATATAAAGTTAATATTATATAATTTTCTAATGTTATGGAGTTTACTAAAAGCTTGTATTTTTTTTCTATATTAATTATGATAAAAATATATATATTTGATCTTCTAAATTAAGATTAATGACCTCTTTAAATTATTTTAATTTTTATCCCATTACAATTTGTTTTTAAATTTAAATGTAATATTATTTGTAACCATGTCTGGAGAGTGACCTCCTCTATTCCCAATATTTCAGAGTAGTTTTCACTTAAGTTTGAAGTAATCTTAGGAAATCTTTTGTCTTTCATGATAGCTATATAGTACTTAGCCATACTCTTAATGTAGGAAAAATGTCTTTTATGAGGATAGGATAAGACATGTTTCCTTAAATTTTAAGATCATAAGTAAAAAAAAAAATCTTTGGATCTTTTTCCACTAGAAATGCAACCCAAACTTCTCAACCATATAAGATAAAATAGTGATTTGAGACTCCAATCACTATGAATTTTTCTCCATGATTGTTGTTCAGGACAATGCACTCTTGTAACCTAGGGTCTCTAGGGTTACCAACTTACTAAGACACTTGCAGACAATCAGCTTATTTAGAAAATGAAAGAGGAATAGGAAGGAAGCTTAGCATACTCGGTTTATGACGGTTGATCCAAGCTTGGTCTTCTCCTCTTTCAGTCTTCTTCAACGCTTTCAAGGCTTCTCCAATTCATTTGCAAAAGACAAATTCTTCCAGCAATATTTTGTATATATAGGTCAATGATTAATGATATACATGTTCATGATAGAATAATTAAACAATTCATAATTCATCATATACAATAATGCAACAATACAAAGATTGGAAGAAGAACTTTCTTTATTCATAAACAAAGAATGGTGAGATTACAACCTAGCTTCTGAAATTAGGACTCCTCTGCAAACCGAGGACACTGAGTTTTTCTGGTCCAAGATGTCTGAAGGCATACCACCAACATAACTTTGCTCTTATTAGAATGATTGATTAGTCCCATCCCAAAGCCTCTATTTATACATGAGGAAATAGAGTGGTTTCGAAGGTTAGGATAGTTGAGATAGTTATGGATTAAGGCTCAACTGATCTCGACTAATCGTGATTTATATTTTTTAACATTGAACTAAGGTACACGCGAGTATGTATATAGGAAAGGTGCGTATGAAACACTCATTGCTTTAAGGCAAGTAGCATGTTCAAGGTACACGAGGGTTGCAATGCAAATAGTTGCGTATGACACACGGGTTGCAATGCACATAGTCGCGTGTGCATCCCTAATCTCCAAATGAAAATATATTAAGTTGGTCAGGAGTTTATGTATCAATAATCATGCACATCTATAGTGTTTTGGCTTACTTCAATCCTAATTGTCATTTTGTGTCCCGACATATTGGATGTTAGTACTCAGACGGAGAAGTGCCATTTTGGTTGATAACAATGATTCTCTAAATATGCAACCCAAACTTCACAAACATATAAGATAAAGCAGTAATTGGAGTTTCAAAGAGGAGTTTCTTATCTTCCCATAAATAATGTTTGTTGATTTACAATTTTTTTCAAACTAAAATAGGTCTTCCACCCTCCATTAATCTTAATCCCAATACTACACTTAGAGTTTAAGTTGTAACCAAGGTTGTTTCTCAAAAAATTATATGAAGTAACTTCTTCTAAGTTGTTATGGTCATGCACAAAATTAGTACAAGTAACCTTAGTGGATACCATGATTATAACCCGTGTTTTGTGGGTCAATGCTAAAATATAAATTCTAAAAAGGTCTTAGTTATTTCTAGAGATTAGATATCTAGCCATAAAATCAATATCATCAATGTCTATTTTATCTAAAATGTATTTCAAATAAAATTTTTGAATATCAAATTATATTTAATATCAATAAAAAAATTACAAAAATAGTAAAAAATTAACTAACATTTTCATCTTTTATAAATTAAACATTTTAAATGAAGCATCAAAATGTAATAGAAATATGACTCTACATGATAGTAGTTTTTTTTGTGTATACTATCTGTGATATGACAACTTTTTGCAGGGGTAGCAGGCGTGGGCGGGGTTCTCTTCAACCAAGGAGGAATCAAGGTTCTTTCTTTCTCTTGGAGCTTGGTAAAGAGGACAAACAACCAAGCAAAATGGGTTGCATTGCTTCATGGGCTTGAGGTGTTGAAAGAGTTAAAGATAGAAAATTGTCAAATCTTTGGAGACTCATGGGTTGTTATCCAAAAGTTGAGAAAGCTTCAAGATAAGTAGAAAGAAAATTCAAGAAGAGTGCATAAGAAGATTTTGGCTCAGAAAAATAACCTTTCTGGGTTATTTTTCTTCCATGTTAACCGACATAATAATGTGGAAGTTGATCGCTTAGTTAATATTGGTTGTAACCTCCAGAAAGGTGAGATGTTGATTAACAACAACATGAAAGTTATCAAATGGGCTCAATGTCTTCCAAGCTAGACTCTTCCTCTCTTATGGAAAACAAGGACTTTGGTTTCTTCCTACAACATAGCAAAAATTGGATCATTGATCACGTCCAAGTTGGGGGCATGCAATAAGGACAAAGGTGGCGAAGGTCTACTAACTTGCTTGTTAATGTGGTTGGGGGGTTCAATGCATCTACCCTCCCCACATTTATTGGGTTGTTGTTGTAGAGCCACTTGGAAGTGAAGGGTTACATGTCAGATTACAAGAAGCTTCTCTTTTGTGAGCATGAAGTCACCACTGCAATGTTGGAGAGCAAGCACCACACCGAGCTTGAACTTTCCCAGTTCGACAGTAGATTGGAGGATGATGAAACAAATGTTAGAGTTAGGGTTGGTGAGGTGGAGTATGTCAAAGGCGTGTTGCGCAAGACAAGGGAACAAACCCTTGTCGAGAACTTTGGAGGTGTGCACAATTATCTGGGAAACATGAGGACCACTCTTGCAGGGATGATTAAGGAGAATGAGTAGCGGTCTGAAATGCACATCAACTAGCTCAAGACTTCAATTGATGAAATGCAAGAGGAAATGAATGGATTAATGGTTGATATTCATGGACTGATAAGGATTTTAGAACCCACTGATCAACCAAACCAGACTCCCTATTTTTATTTTTATTTTAATGTTTTTTTGTATTCTCTTATGTAAGCAGTATATATAAGGATATACCCTACAAGAGGAAGTAGAATAGAATATCGGTCTAGTAATGTTGATTTTGTTTTAGTCCTTTTTATGAAGGAGCAATAGAGAACATTGATGTGTGTGATTTGATCAAAGTGAAAACTTATTATTTTTAATGGGTTAAGAGCTCTTTTTGTTGCTTGGACTATTTGTGATGAAACAACTTTTTGGTCATAAAATAAGACCTAAAATTACTTGTAATTAATTAAAAGCTCATATTTTTTAAATTATATTTTAATTTAACATCTCCCAAAATGAGCTGTAAACATCTAACCACTCTCAATACAATAACAACAATGAATCTACCACATTTATAATTCAATATTTTAATAACAACAATGAATCTACCACCAGTAATAAATTTTACCATTTTCCAAACTGAAACTAAATAAATTACACATACAGAATCTTCCAAATTTTTAAACAACTTTTTTTCATATTCTTCCACCGAAAACATTAAATGGTTGAAAAGAAGAAATGCGGAGTTTCCAATGAACATCACGCTGTGTAGGGAGAGTATTCATTTGCATATAATGAGGGAACTTGTTTATATATGAACAGAGGGCGTTGGGTTCTGCAAATAGCAGCAGAAACATCAATCAATCCTAGATTGAAGCCCACCTAAATCCAAAAGACACTCGTCTGGTTCGAAGGAGTGCCACAGATAAGTAGATATATGTCATCCAATGACGAGGGTGGGGCTTCCGCTCCCATTACCAGTGGAGATAAATCTAGGAGGTCCGTCCCAGTTGGCAGTGGAATTGGCGGAATTGTTCTCGTGGGCGGAGTTCTGGCAGTCGGAATGGTGGCAGGAGCGCTTGTCAAGATGAAACGCCGGCGAAAGGGAAGAGAAATCCGCCCCGGGTGCGACAACGACCATGAAGTTTCTGGCCAAATTCTGAAGAATTCAAGCGAAGAATCCGCTTCCGGTCAATCTCCGCAAAAACTGAAGACAAAGAAAATGGAAGAGCTGAAGAATGGGGAACAAACGGAGGCCGGGTCGGCAGAGAATGCAGAAGAAATACAGCCATGTATGGAAGTTGAACCAATGCATAGATTGATAGACTCTATCAGGTAAATTCAATTGAAGTTGTGATTTTTTTTAAAGGAACATTTGGGTTTAGCCCACGAACAGAGGCGAGGCGGTTTTCTTTTAATGAGGTGAACCTGAGTTATCTTCACAGCAAGTGCTCGGGCTTGATCTGGGATAACAGTAGGATATATAGTTTGAATTTGTATGTTAAACTTGGGTTTCTAGCTTCATTGAATTTGCATATGCCTTGATCTGGGATAACAGTGGGATACATAGTTTGAATTTGCATGTTAAACTTGGGTTTCTGCCTTTATTGAATTTGCATGTTAAAATTGTGTTTTAACCATCCTGGTTGAGGACAATTTAATTCCATGGAGTATGTTGTTGTTTCTTGTTCTCAGTGTGAAGGACTGGGAGAACAAAAGTGGATCTACAACGGTGAAGGTGAGTTATTTTATTTGTTTTAAGATGTTCCCCAATGTCATACTGGCTAGCATCCACTGCACCAGGTAGTATATGTGGTACATATACATCTCACTGTGTATATCTACACATATTAAGATCATTAGCATATGCACAAAGACGTCCTGGTGGTTATTTCTTGCCAGCTTCCACCATCTAACAAGAGGTGGGCGGCCACTTATGATGTACAACCACCCGGCCTGACTTAAGGCCCCTTGCAAGTAGCTCTTCGGGCACTTCTTCTGAGGATCGAACCGCCTTGGGGGCTATAATATCCCCCTGGTTCGCCTCTGGTGGCGTTTTTTGTTGTGGGGATGAGTTTTGATACATAATCTTGAAGTGTGATAGTGACATTGAAGATATAATCAATGGATTTGCGCAGGACCAGGACTCCCCTCGATCACATTTCTCCCTTTCTGAATGTCCAAGTGTTGATCAGATATCTATGGAGAGCTCGGATTCTGATGATTTTTCTGAGGTTACTCTGCATAACAACTTCAGAAGCCAAAGGAACCAGCAGACGAATGTTGAGGTTGATTGTAATCCCCAAGAAGAAGAAATCACCTCTGGTCAAGTTGGCGATGAAGTTTGTTCTGATTCTCGGATGAGTGAAGAAGTTTGTTCTGATTCTCAGGTGGGTGAAGAAGTTTTAGTTTTCGAGAAAGAGTATTCTGGTGGAAAGGAATCGTTGGATCCAAAACTTGAGTATGAAGAATCTGTTGGTTCTGTCGATGGGCCTGAAGAATTAAGTAAAGTTGTTGGGCTTGTAGAGCAGACTGACGGGAAGGAAGAGAGTGTGGAAAACACTTCAAGGGAATGCAACTCAGATTTTAAAGGAATAGATTCTTCAATGGGCGGTTTGGGTTTTGGTGAAAAAGATTGCCAACAAGACGGGGTTGATGTAGAGCAGCCAGGAACAGAAAATTCACCCAGCGTTCATGTTCATCTGTCCACTGAAATATGTTACAGTGTGATACCAGCTGGATGCCCAGTTTCCCAAATTGTGAAGGGAAATGCTGCAGGTCTAGAGCAAGAAGAGTGCCAGCAGGCAACTGTTGATTCTCCATTGCAAGAGAACGTTTATTCCAGTTGTGATGTGGATTGTATTAAAGAACAAAGCTCACAAGGGGTTATTGGTTCAGATGTCTCACAAGATTTTGGGATTGGCATGAGTTCATACTGCAACCAACAAGGTCAAGATGAGGGATCTCATTCTAGGGACTCAGATGATTCAAAGAAAATTGTCTATCTCATCAACAAACAATGCCACCAGGAAATAGATGGTTTTGAGGAAACAGAATTTACAGGAAAAGATGTTTGTCCTCGCCAATATGGAACAGTCCACTGTAATAAACTTGACAATTCAGATGATTTGGGGCTTGTCAATGAACCATGCCAACATCAGGCATGTAAAACGAGAAAGTCAAAAATTTCGAAGGAAGATGTGTACAGTGACAAAGGGCAATGCCAGAAGAAAAATGTTGATTTAATGGATGATGGATCTTTGGAGGAAGAATTTCCTGTGCACAAAGAAGAATGGCAGCAGCTCAAGATTGATTCGAAAGAGTCAGAGGAAGTCGTTGAAGATAAGCCTGTTGTGAAGAAGCACTGTGAGGAAGAGACTATCGATTCAAAGGAAAGAGAACATGTAGAAGGAAATGCACCCATCTGCAAAGAAAAATGCCAAGAGGAAGTCATTGATTCAAAAGAATCACAGAATTTGATCGAAGACATACTTGTGTATAAGAATGAACAGTGTGATGAAGAGACTATTGAACCAAAGGAATTTGAAGATGCAGAAGATATGCCAGTTCTTGAAGAAAAATGCCAAGAGAAGAGAGTTGATTCAAAAGAATCGCATGATTCAGCTGACAACATACCTGTTAAGAATGAGCAGTGCCAACAACTGATCAGTGAACCTGAGAAAATACAAGATGTAGAGGAAGATTCCCACAAAGAGGAATGTCAGGAGGCAGTTGATGCAGAAGATACCAAAATTTCAGAGCGTGTGCATGCTTACATTGAAGAACTATGCCAAAAGGAGATAGTTGATTCCAGGCATTCAGAAAGTTTGCAGGGAGACTTGTCTCCCTGCAATGAACAATGCCAGTTGGAGATAGTTGATTCTGTCAAGTTAAATGATTTAGAAAATCCATGCAAAAAGCAATGTGAAAAGGAAGATGCCACCCTTCTCAATGAACAGTGCCCAAATAATAGTGTTGGTCCTGAAGCATGTAAGGCAAACTCTCAAACTCACAACAAGCCAGAGGGAGTTGATTCTGAAGAATCAGAATATTCTAGTGGAGATACACTTTTTGTTAGTAAGCAGCACCAACCTGAGACAGGTAATCCTGAAAAATCACCTAAAGATGACAAGGAAACCCCACAGATTTTCAGTGAGGGAAAGGGATTTGATGCAAATGAAGCAGAATATCCAGATGACATGGAAACCCCACAGATTTACAATGAGGGAAAGGGAGTTGATGCAAATGAAGCAGAATATCAAAGTGAGGATACACCTCTTATCAATGATCCAAAGGAAGTTAAGCAACATGTAACGACTACTGGTATGCCCAATTCAACAAGGAAAAGAGTAAAGAATGATTGGCATCAAGTGGGTTCTTCAATAATGGATTTCAAGTCTGAAGAAAATGTTGATGAATACCCTGCAATGCACCTTGATAGGCCCCTGCCTGTGAAAATCAAGCTCAGTGTGTCTCTCTTTGCAGGGTTCTTGTTGTTTCTCCTTATATGTAAGGTTGTCACAATCTCCATATCCATGCCTGCAAGTTGATCTTATCACCATCTTTAGACATTAGGCAGATATTCTATAAACTAATCTCTTGTATTTAGCAGCAGGTCTAGCCATATTTGCATACTCTTTTTTTAAGTGCTCATGTAGCAGAAATCTAAACAATATTTGGGCAATTTATATTTGCATACTTGTATGCTCTTTTTTTAAGTGCTCGTGTAGCAGAAATATAAACAATATTTTGGCAATTTGGCAAAAAATTCTGCTGATATCAATTTCAGTTAATATTTTAAAATTTTTCCTTTTGTTAATATCATGGCTTGCCTTCTCGATGTGGTTGTCTTGTATCACAAATTATTATCTCATAAGTGGGCTTTCTTCTTCTGTGTGGATGTTATGTATCACATGTCATAAAATATTATCATAATAGTGTATCTCTTTTTAAAAGTCACTCTAATATATGGAGCTGTTTTACATTTTGTTTATGCATTTTGGTTCATTTTACATATAAGAATAATTTTGTTCTAACAGGGTAGGCAAGTAATACTATGTTAAAAGCTTAAGTTTGGATTTTAAGGACACATTGGGTAAAGAATTTAGTATTTTTTTTGGTTTTTACAATTTTAAATTGTAATATTTTGATTAAAGTGTTAATGTATTTATGAATGGTTAAGTTTAAGTAACTTGACTTAATTTATTAGACTTGTATGTTTATTTACTTACTTAGTGTACCTTGTTGCCCAATTGACATGAACCTTTTAGATTTGTTATAAATAAGTCTGACATCTTCTTTCTATAACACACACCATAGCAATATAGCAATATAGAGACTGTTTTTCTGTTCTTTGTTTTATTCTATCCATGTCTAGACTCATTTAAGATGTGGGTTGATCCTCCTGTGTCTATTTTATCCATATCTACACTTATTTAAGATGTGGGCTGATCTTAGGTTTCTATATAGTATCAAACTGAGTGTTTTTCGTTTATTAGTAAAACTTTTTAGATTTATTATAAATAAACCTAGTTTCTTTGTACAATACACATCATAACAATATACAATAATAATAAGAATATACAATTGTTTTGCTGTTCTTAGTTCTATTTTATCTATCGCTAAACTCATTTATCATTCAAATAATTTGTAAAAAATAAGAATATATAGTTGTTTTACTGTTCTTTGTTCTATTTTATCTATGGCTAAACTCATTTACGATTCAAATAATTTGTAAAAAATAAGAATATACAATTGCTTTTTTGTTTTTTGTTCTATTTTATTTATGGCTAAACTCATTTATGATTTAAGTAATTTGTAAAAAAATTATAAATATTGGGTTTTATGTATTTTGTAATTTTTTTAAAATTATTTGTTTTTATCTTAAATTTATAAAAAATCAAAGTGATATATTTACATATTGAGAATTTAGTTTTAAATTAATTTATAAATTTTGAATTCTATCCGAATCTAATTATGTCTATAGAGGTTTTTATTTGAGATTTGGGGTGAACTACTGCCTATGGATAACATGAAGAATGTCCACGATAACATGTAGACACTTGAACCTGTTTAACTATAAGAATATGATGAATAAAAATATATTTCGAAACTGTCTCCCATTCCATAACTATCTTTCAACCATTTGATCCCTATCTACCTGTTCCAGCCACAAACTATATGGGTGTACTAGTTAATAAGCAATGAATTATGTTTCCAAAAAAGAAACAAGGCCTCTACAATGTCTAATAAACTTGACTTTGGTTTATTTTCATAATCTATAGTTTATTTTCATAAAACTTTTATACTATCATATAATTTAACAAAATATATCCATTAATTCATAAAAGAGTTAATTGATTTTTAGCTTATATTTTTTTTAGATATCATGTTTTAAAAAAAAATTTAAATAATCATTATACATAATATTTATAATAATTATAAATTTATTTAAAAATTATTATTTATAATAATTATTAAATTTAATTATAAATTTAACATATTTCATTCCATATCCATTTCATACCTTTCATATTTTACACATTACCGTCACTTCTTTTCCTCACATTTATGAACCTCACATTTCCATCGTTCTTCAACGATCCCAGAAACACTTTTTTCTCATGATTTCTCAGCTACCATTAGCTACGGCTTTGCAAAAAATTCTTTTGTTGGTCAACAACTTCACGTGGTTAGATAAATTAGGTAAATGCGCTTATCAATCGTTTCATTCATTTGAACTATTATCCTCCTTATTTCAAGATTTTAATTTTATTTAGTTAGTTGCTGGACAACCCTAATAGTTAATATTTTCAAACGTTTCATTTTCCTTGAACTAGTTAACCACTGGTTAACTATGTTTGAGTTGTGAATTATTTCAACAAGTCAAAGTAAAATTAAGTTTTTTTAATTTTTTATATATAGTTTTTAATATTATTATTATACAATACAAAATTTCAACATAAAAATATTATATAATAATTATAAATTAAATAAAGTTTATATATTATAATACGAAATGTGAATTGCAAATTGTTAATAGCTATTTTTGAGTTCTTGTCAAAGTAAAACAAAATTAAATTAAATTTTTAAATTTTTTTATAATATAATCTTTAATATAAATATTATTAAAATTATTAGATTACATAAAAATATTATATAATAATTATAAATTAAATAAAGTTTATATATTATAATACAAAATTTAAGTGATGTTGATGTTAAAGTAAGAGGGATGTTATCATATCAATTTGTAATTTCAGTTTTTTTTAATAAATACCTTGTTTAAATATAAAGATAATCAAAATTTGGAAGGCTTTGTAGGTCTAAGAGCTAATAACACGTGTTTCCATATAGACTTAGTTACTTAGTTAATAGTATAGTTCTCTATGTTATGAAAAAAAACTATTATATAAAGACTTTATGACAATCACATTGACAAATCAATTTCACACTTAACATAAAGAAGTCTTGTTGAACCAAATATCTCAACCAACTAATTATTTTCTACTCTAAAATTTCATATTAAATTCATCTATTATAAAAAGAAAAGATGTACAATATCATTCTACTTTATTTTCAATATGTGTATATTCATATACATATATTATAGGACAAATTCAGCATATTATATAATTATCATTCTATAGTAAAATAAATCAAAGCTAACAACAAACAACAATATTGTATTTATTCTTTAAAAATGAAGTACAAGTGCAAGGATTTATCTTTGGTAACACTTGGTTTGGATTATGGAGAGGTAGAATTTGCCTTGCTTGCATGGGCTCTCAACTACCCCACTGAGGGACCACATGGCTAGGTTCACTCTCTCTCTATTACCATATAAGATACCTCATATATCACAAGCTCCTTTATTACGGGTATCTCTTGTCACGAGCAGCTTTATTCCTTCTAGATTTTCATCTCCTTCCGCCAAGCCAATGCCCAAATTCCAATTAAAATAAAAGTTGAAGGGATTCATTACCAAAAATAACCACCCTTTACTTTTACATCATAACTTTTGGTTATTTACATAACCACAAAATAACAAATTACTTTTAACTTTTTACATTTGTTCATATTCTCAAGAACTCTTATTGTATTTATTACATGGGGAAGTTGGTATGTCGCATTCTCTCCTCCTTGAATTGATGATGTCCTCATCATCCTTGACCCATTTGAATCTAAAAATCAATATGAGATATACCTCTCTTCAACACATGTTATAGATCAACAAACATCCATAATTTAGTATAATATTGAACAAAATCTAATAATAACACAATTTTAACAAGTTATATTCGGAAGATGAATATTGACTGGTATCAATCACTATATGTTTTTGTATTAATAAGTTGATTGCCTCCAACTATGAAATTACTAAGAATATGTCAACGTTCATAAAATAATCATATCATTCTTTACCATAATAAGGTAGTACCCTATTCACATTACCATTTAGTATATTATGTCATCTTCCTATATTCATTTTCTTTTAGGATTTGAGCATAACCACAACAAATATGTTGTTTTCATGGACTCAACAATTAAGAGCAACTTAATCATGTCATTAATTCATTAATTTAAATGTGTCTATAATGCGATCAGTTATCTTAATATATTGCATCAAACCATAGATTTAAAAGATCAATATTTAATTGGGAAACATCCACATCAGAATTGAGCACTGAGTACTAAGATGAAACTCACTTTTAAATTCCATCTACATTTTACTTTACTAATGCTATATTACAAGCTTATGTGGTCAATTATCACATTTTACAACTTATCACACAATGCCACAACATTCTAGAGATCAACCAGTATGATACAACCACTTTTATCTCCAATATCTTTATCACTCGATCCACTATTTGAAACACCTCCCTTTAATAACTACTCTTCAGTCTAAGATAGATTATTTTCCCTTGTAAAAATATTTTCTAGTCACAATGAGGAGAGTCATGTGCATTGTATGACTAGCATACTATTAAGCAGTAATGCAACTATATATAGCATTCATATAACTCTCAACCCTTATGCCTCTTCCAAAGGTGAGAGGGCTCTACTCTTTTATAAGAAAATGATGAGTAGAGCATAATAATTGGGGTTACTTTAACTGAGAAAACTTCAAATAACTAAATAAATAATCTCCTATTTTTTTGTTTGTTAATAAGCAAGGCAAATTTATATTATTGTATGATACAAAAAAAGTATAGAATCGGTCCCATCCAGCTAAAAGAGCCACGTTGGACCAGGAATCTTCTTCAGAGAGGTAATTCTATCATTTCCCCCATTCCTCCCTCCCCTTATCTTTCTAATATTTTGGTCCTCCAGACCCCTTCCCACATTAACATCGTTCATATCAAAAAGGTTATAGAGATGCATAGCCTTCTGCCTCTCAGACCAGTAACTGCGCAGGGGCAGATAGCTGGTGAAGGCTACCCTATTGATTAGCCCTTCGCAACTAAAACTATTACATTCATCTATGCGAATAACAGTATTCATTAAAATCCGGATACAACTAGAGTGCACCTGTAGAGTCAAAAAAGCAAAAAATTAGAAACATGCAAGAAACCAAAAACACTGCCCTCCCTAGGGCATTACTGTGGCTGTGGATCAATGGGAGAGGGCGGCGGTGCCGAGGGATGATCCCCCATGCTCTCCAGTAGGTCGCACGCCATATGATCCAACATTCTAAAACCTGCAGCGCTTTCCTGCTTCCCTTGTATGATCATGGCTAATGCTTCCCGAATCCTCTGTGCCAGTTGTAGGTTTTTTTGAATGTCACAAGACAACATAATGCAAACTGTCCAAAACGGATTGGCTGTCGTCCTTGATGATTCTCATATTCCTTGATTAGCTTGACCTCCTTTACAGCGATCATGGCTTCCACCTGTGTCGGAGTCTCAGCCATATACTGTGCCCCTCAGTTAAACGCCACAAGATCCGGGCACTCTTCCACAGGAAAGGCACCACCGAATGCACAAACTTGTGAAATATTATCCCCCTTCACTCTTCTAATTTGCCCCCGGCAACGCCGCACTCACCATTTCCGAGCCATTGAATCATAGAGCTGAAGATTTTGAGAATCCTGCACGAGAATGTGAACGAAACTAAGCCTGTCCATGGTGATCCTCTCATAATCCAGAGAGGCATATATAGTCGTCCCCTTTACCTTGCTGATGCATCCCACCGTCATAATCACTGCTTGATGTTTCCATTCCGCACTAGAAATTACGATCTTATAGTTCCAATGCCATTTTCTCTACGCCAAATCCTTCCCTCCGCGCGAAAGATTAACAACCATATCCCCCATTATAGGCCACCTATCCTACTCTTGACAGTCCCAGTACAGAGACTTGATAATTCCCCACTGGTATGCCCAAATGGTATGAACCCTCGTACCCCGCAAGATTGAAAGGAGACATTCTTATAAATGCAGGCTCGGCGCCAGATCGTCCTCACCGAATTGGGTGGGTATGCCATGAGCCACCTCTGGATCACTCGTTAGCATCCCATCTGTCCTAGCCATTACATCAACCTAAAAGAAATTAAAGCCATGTGGAAAGGATGTAACGTTGCCTTCATTTTCGCCTGACACGGGGGTGTGGAGAGGGGCCCCCGCATGTCGGATCACGTGGCCATCCAAGGGAATCCCGATTATGATGGGGGGGTTGCGTGTGAGAGAGGAATTGATGGTCGGCATGGTTGAAGGGAGAATTAGATTGCAATTGTCCTGCATTGGGGGTAGAGGAACAGATAACTGTTGAGGATGCCCTACATCTATCCTCCCGATATCTTTCTCTACCAGCACTTCGCATTTTCTCCATAACTAACCATCTCTCTTTTCGTCATTGACCTCTGCATGGAAGGTGATACTTTTACCAACCCCTTCGTTTGCGATGGCATCCGCCACCCTCTTTCCTGTCTGTTTAACATGCGAGAATATTAGTGGAAGGTTGTACCTTAGCCAACTTCTTAGCGCTGTAAGCCTGCTCTCCCATCGCCAATTTTTGGAAACCTGGCCTATGGTCACTCCATTCTGAAGCCTCTTAGCTATGCTAATGATCACCAGTGAGTCCCCTTCCACTATCAATGGGGTTCGCTTGTTCTGGACTACCTACGAGACCCCATTAATGAGGCCTTCAAGCTACGCTAAGTTGTTAGTGTTGGTACTTATGTTGCCCAACATATGCTGAGAATTCGTCTCGGTGAGTCTCTAACTGCTCCGCCAAAACCAGCTAGTCTCGGGTTCCCTTTTGCAGCCTCGTCAAAGTTTAATTTGAAGGCACCCTTCGGAGGACTTTGCCAAGAATCAGAGCTGCTCGACTGCTTAATCATTTTGCTGGGACGAGCGTTGTTCACAAGTAACGCCCAAATTCCCCACCCTTGAAGAATTTGTTTTTCACTTACTTCTGATGCATAATCCTCATGTGTCCATGGAGTGAGTGAAATAGTTTCTTTTATATGAGCTTCTATAGTTTCCCAAATTTCTTCCACTCGTCGCTTTTTTTTCAAAAAAATTTAAGTTCCAGGTTTTCCAGATTTCCCAGACCACAAAGCCCGGGAACAACTCCCAGATTCTATTCACTATTTTGTTTTTGAATATGTTCTCAGGCCATCCAACGATTGTTGAGTAAGGTCTTCCTTTACATTTGTGGTTTTTTTAAACATCCCGACACCTTTGTCCCATATAGCGTCCGTTATTGGACATTCGTCCAACAAGTGGTTTATAGTTTCATTTCTATTTTCACAAAGGCTACATCTTGAAGGTCCCAATATCCCCCGAACTTGTATATTATCTCAAGTGAGAATACGATGCTTGAGAATGAGCCAGTTGAAAGCTGCAATTTTGGGCCACCATTTTTCTCCCCTGACTTTTCTCCATTTAGCCTTCTTTTCCAACCTGTGTGTTTCAGTCAGCAACCCTATGACCTCTTTAATATTGAACCTTCCAAGGTTGGAATAAAACCAACGTATATTATTCAGGCCAGCGTGCCAGGGGATCTTCCTTGAGCAGAGTTCCATGTAAAAATCATTCATGTCCTCTGTTGGTACCAGTGTTTGCCACCAGTCTTTCCTTTTCCATGTTCAGAATATTTTGTCAAGGGACCTGGAGTCCCAAAATTCCCTCACCTTTTTCCTATGACTATTCTGGAGATTGTATATAAGAGCCAGAACGTCATCTTGACTATTAATGCTCAGCTTCTGGTTCCAGGCACCGTTGATGAGCATAGTTGTGCTTCCATCTCTTACCTCCCAGAAACTGTGAATTTGGATGATGTTTCGGTTTTCCTGAGCCGATTTCTAGATACTGGAGCCTCGGAGATCCTTGTTGATGTATTTGTAACTTCAGAATGTATTCACTTGTATATATTATGTATTGTACCCCGCTGTTTATATCAAGAAGTGTTTGCAATGTAATTGAGTCATGTCATGCCCCAATGTTCCTATCGGGAGATTCAATAATGTAAACAAGTCATGTAAAGTCATAGAGTGTAACCCTCCTTATTGATCAAGGGTTAAAGTCCCTGCAGTTGTGGGGCCCTAGGGTTATTAGACTCTCCTAGAGAAGTCAGCCCTAGTGAGTTATTGTCAAGTCAGGAATTAGTATAAATAGAGAGGGAGCCTCTCTATTTAACACACATTCATTCACACTCAGTTGTAGCGCATAACTGAGAGAGAGAGAAGAAGCTAGGACAAGAGAGAGAGAGACTACTGCTATCAGGAGATCATCTTACTGTCTTTGGGTTTTACTTTTGGTGCTGATTCTATCTCTGAGGAAGTTGCGGGGTTTTATCCTTTATGGTTTCCTTGAGGAAAATCTTTGTGTTCATTGTCTCTTGTTATTGATTCTTGTGCTTGTTATTCTCTTAGATAAGATCCTAAGATTATATAGCTTAAATGTTAAAAATCTAACATGGTATTAGAGCTAACCCGAGAAGAAGATACTGTGTAGGTGCTGAATCTAGGGCTTCCTACTTTTTGGATCTCTCTCCATAGATTTTCAGCAAAAGGAGGCTAGGTTGACTCCCCTCCCTAGGGCGCATCTTTCTGTCGAAGCAGAATCTGATTCTGAGCATTTTCAGTTTTTGACTTGACACTACTGTGGGAAATTAGGGATTTCCACAGAAGTGAAATTTTTGAGTGAGCCCAGGCCTGGATTGATATCCTCCCCAAAATCAAAGTTTAGAGATCAAGATCAAAGTTTTTGGTTGGGTAGAACTTCGGGAAAGTGAAACCCTAATCTCCTCCTGAACTAGAAAACTAGCTCTGCAGAAATTCAGCTCCAGATCCAGTTCCGACATCTTAACCTGGTAAGATCTAAATCTTTTTCATTTCCATTTGAGTTTCTCTATTAAGATGTCTCATCATACCAAGCTTGATGAAAATCTTGAGGGAGCTAATAACTTCCGATCTTGGAAGTATATGATCTCCCTAGTCCTGGAAGAAAATGAGTTGGACTCTTACATCAATGAAGAGGTTCCAGTTCTAGAGGGAGATGAGGCTAAGGCCTTACACAAGAAGAAATTGGTCATGGATAAAAGGATTATTTCTGATTCAATCAAGGATCACCTCATACCACATGCGTCCTCTCTAAATACACCTTAAGAGATGTTTGATGCCTTGACCAAGTTATTTGAAGGGAAGAACGTAAACCGGAAGATGAATCTGAGAAACCACTTGAAGAATGTAAAGATCCAAAATGCAGAGACTATCCAGTCTTATTTTACAAGGGTCTCTCAGATCAAGGAACAACTTGAAGCTATAGATGAAGAAGTAGAGAATGTAGAAATTGTGATGACCACCTTGAATGGTCTCCCTAGGGCATGGGACTCTTTCATTCAAGGGATATGTTTCAGAAATAAGTTAATCAAGTTTAGCAGACTATGGGAGGAATGCTCACAAGAAGAAGCTCGAATATTAGCACGAGAAGAAAAGATGGGAAGTGAAGATCAAGCTCTCACATTACAATCCAAAAAAATTAGAACAAACCATCACAAAGGTAAGCACTCTCGCCAGAAGAATAACACTGGAAAATCTAACAAAGATTTGTCTACGTTCATTTGCTATACATGTGATGAAAGAGGACACCTTGCAAGAGATTGTCCTAGAAACAAAGATAGATCTCACAAGAGGAAGGGAAACAAGAAAAGACATCATGCTCATGCTGCAGAAGATGATGAGCCTTCCAAGAAGAGAATCAAACAAGACAATGATGATTCTTCAAGTGATGAAGAATATGTTTTGATTTTCGCTCTCACGGGAAACATCACACATGGAAGCAATGATTGGATTATAGATAGTGGGGCTTCCAAACACATGCCAAGATTCAAAGAATCATTTGTGAAATTATTAGAACATGAATCACCCCACAAGGTGAAACTTGGGGATGACTATCAGTATTCAATAAAAGGTAGTGGAGAATCCTCCTACAAATTAGACTCTGGAAAGTCTATGAAAATGAAGGATGTCCTATTTGTACCAGGACTAAAGAAGAACCTTCTCTCCATCTCTGCATTAGATGCAAAATGCATGAGAGTTGCATTTATAGATGGCCAAGTTCTCATGTGGCCAAAGGGAAAGACTATTGACGATGCAGTAGTAATTAGAGAATAAGAGAGAGGACTATACAAATTAAAGGGACAACTAGAACAAGCTTTGGTTCATGAATCAGTAGAACCAAATGAAGTTTGGAATAGAAGGATTGCACATGTGCATTATAGGGCACTACCACTTACAAGCAAAGTTGTTGAAGGTCTTCCAGAAATACAAGCAAAACATGAAGGAGTATGCAAGGGATGTGCGAAAGGAAAGAACACAAAGAAGGCATTTCCAAGTAGCAAAAGCAAGGCTAAAGGAATCTTGGAAATCATTTAATCTGATGTATGTGGTCTGATTTCATACAATTCATTAAGTGGGTATGTATACTATGTTTCTTTCATTGATGATTTTTCTAGGAAGACATGGATATACTTCATGAAGAAAAAAGACGAAGTATTCAGCAAGTTCAAGGAATTCAAAGCCTTGATAAAAAACTACACAGAAAAGAAGATCAAGATTTTTCGATCAGACAATGGCAGAGAATTCACATCAAATGAATTCAAGGAATTATGTAGAGATTTAGGGATTAAGAGGGAGTTGACCACTCCATATAATCCACAACAGAATGGGGTTGCAGAAAGGAAGAATAGAACGATCATGGAAGCTGCAAGGGCAATGCTTCATGATCAAGATCTTCCCATGCATCTATGGGCAGAAGCAGCTAGAACAACTGTGTATGTACAAAACCGTACTCGACATAGAGTACTCGAGAAAAAGACACTTGAAGAAGTGTTTTTTGGCAAGAAACCAGAATTCAATCATCTCAGAATATTTGGCTGTCCAGTATACATTCACATTTCGAAAGAAAAGAGGACAAAATTAGATCCTTCAGGAAGGAAGGGTATATTTGTGGGATACTCTAAAAGCTCGAAGGCTTACAGAATATACTTCCTAGGATTCAAGAAGATCGACATCAGCAGGGACGTAACATTTGACGAAGACTTAGCTTACAACAAATCCAGAAAGAGACCCGCTGAAGAACCTGAAGAAACAAAAGTACCTAGAATTCACGACACAACCATGAACGATGCAACTCAAGAAGAAGATCGAGAAATAAAATAACCTCAAGAAACTGTAAATCCACCTTAGGAGAAGAATCCTCACAAGATGAAACCTGATTTGGTACGCGAGGCTATCCAAGGTGCAGAAAGATATGGGGCTCCAAAAGAGATACACAGAGAATGGAAAAGAACCAGGTCCTGCTCCAGTTATGTAGCCCTATTATGTGACTTCATTGATAAAGAACCTTCCAACTATGAAGAAGCGGCATAAAAGAAAGAATGGAAGGATGCTATGATCAAAGAGTATCAATTGATCATGAAGAATGATGTTTGGGATGTTGTCCCAAGACTAGAGGGGAAGTCTGTTGTAACTTCCAAATGGATCTATAAGATCAAGCATGCTGCAGATGGTAGCATATAGAAATATAAAGCAAGATTTGTGGCTCATGGTTTCTCCCAGAAAGAAGGAATAGATTATGAAGAGACTTTTCCTCCTATAGCCAGATATACTTCCATCAGATCAGTACTTGATTTAGTTGCAGTAATGAAGTGGAAAGTACACCAGATGGATGTCAAGACAGCTTTCTTGAATGGTGTAGTAGAAGAAGAAGTATATGTGGAGAAGCCACTTGGTTTTGAGACACATGACAGAGAGACTCATGTGTGTAAGTTAAAGAAAGCCATGTACGATTTGAAACAGGCACCCATGACATGGTACGACAGAATTGATAGCTTCCTATCTAGTTGAGGATTTACCAAGAGTAAAGCGGATTCCAACCTTTACTACAAGGTTGAAGAAGGGAACCCAGTGATACTCCTACTATATGTAGATGATCTATTTGTAACATGTGAGGATGGGTTGATTGCTGATACAAAGAGGAAGCTTGCTGCCAAGTTTGAAATGAAGGACTTGGGTATGATGCACTACTTTCTAGGCATGGAGGTGTGGCGGAATGCAGATGGAATTTCCTTGGGACAAGGGAAGTATGCAGTAGATATCCTAAAGAGGTTCGGTATGATGGACTGCAAGGCCATGACCACACCTATGGCATTGAATCTGAAGCTATTGAGTGATGCTTCATCAGAATCGGTTGAGGCCATGATGTATCTTTAGATGATTGGGTCCTTGATGTACCTGACGAATATGAGACCAGATATTTTCTTTGCTATGAACACATTGAGCCAGTTCTTGACGGATCCGAGACATGTTCACTTAATTGCTGGAAAGCATATTCTGAGATACCTGAAGGGTACAATTGATTATGGGCTCAAGTATGAAGCGAATTAGAAGATTAACCTGGAAGGTTATGTGGATTTGGATTGAGCAGGCAGTGCCATTGTTAGAAAGATCACTTCAGGATGTTGCTTCAGTATGGGATCAGGTGTGATCTCCTGGTTTAGCAGGAAGCAATCCTGTGTGGCACTGAGTACAACCGAAGCAGAGTATGTTGTAGCTTGTTCGACTAGTTGTGAGGTAGTGTGGCTGAGAAAGCTATTTTCTGACTTATCTAATCTAAAGATGGATGCTACTTGTATATATTGCGACAACCAGAGTTGTGTGAAGTTGTCGGAGAACCCAGTGTTCCATGATGAGTCAAAGAATATTGAGATCAAATATCAATATATCAGGGATATGGTGCAGAGAGGAGCAGTGAAGCTCCAATATGTTGCGATGGATGAGCAGATAGCTGATGTACTGAACAAACCATTAGCCAGAGTGAACTTTGAGTACTTCAGGGAGAATCTTGGTGTTCTCCAGATCGAGCTTCCCTTCAAAGGGAATTGATGTGACCGTTGGCCTTTCTGACATGGTGGAAGGATGAGCTTCACATGATCAAATGTAAGTGCAGAGATTCTCTGATGTGATTGTGGGTTGTGTTACCAAATGATTAGTGCAAAGATATTTTGATGTGATTGTGGGATGTGTTCCCACATGATCAATGCAGATCCATTCTGATGTGATTGAGGGATGTGTTCCCACATGATCATATATAAGTGCAGAGATATTCTGATGTGATTGTGGGATATGTTCCCACATGATTAGTGTAGAGCCATTCTGATGTGATTGCGGAATGTGTTCCCACATGATCAGATGTAAGTGCAGAGCCTTTCTGAGAAGATGAGGTTGGATGTAAGTGCAGAGCTTTTCTGACAAGATGAGGTAGGATATAAGTGCAGAGCCTTTCTGACAAGATGAGGTCGGATGCAAATGCAACGCCTTTCTGACAAGATGAGGTCGGATGTAAGTGTAGAGCATTTCTGAAAATATGAGGTCGGATGTGAGTGTTGGGCCTTTCTGACATGGGTTTTGGATGTATTCCTCCCATGGTCAGATGCGAGTGTTGGGCATGCCTTTCTGACATGGTTCTTGGATGTGTTCCTCCCATGATCAGATGTAAGTGTTGGGCGGGCCTTTCTGACATGGTTCATTCCATGGTAAGATATAAGTGCTGAAGACGATGAAGACCTACATGAAGTCTAGGCCTACAATCAACATGAAAAAGGGCTGGCTCTTTATAACTTCCTGTGACGATTAGAATTGAGATAGCACCAGTGATGATGGCCTAGTGATGATCCAGCAATGATGATCCAGATCAAGTGATGATCTAGACTTGATGATGATCCATTGATGCTCCAGATCAAGTGATGATCCAGACTTGATGATGATCTAGTGATGCTCTAGATCAAGAGATGATCCAGACTTGATGATGATCTAGTGATGCTCTAGATCAAGTAATGATCTAGACTTGATGATGATCTAGATCCAGTGATGATTCAAACTTGATGAAGATGACTTGAAGATGAAGATGACTTGAATATGAATATGAATTGAAGATGAAGATGACTTGAATATGAAGATGACTTGAAGATGAAGATGGCTTGATGATGATCCAGAAGATACAGAGAAGAAGACTTATGCTGATAAATTGTGTCGAGAGAATACCTTCCTAGTTAAGAGGGAGTGTTGATGTATTTGTAACTTCGGAATGTATTCACTTGCATATCTTATGTATTGTACCCCGATGTTTATATTGGGAAGTGTCTGTAATGTAATTGAGTCATGTCATGCCCCGATGTTCCTATTGGGAGATTCAATAATGTAAACAAGTCATGTAAATTCATAGAGTGTAACCCTCCTTATTGATCAAGGGTTAAAGTCCCCGCAGTTGTGGGGCCCTAGGGTTATTAGACTCTCCTAGAGAAGTAGGCCATAGTGAGTTATTGTCAAGTCAAGAATTAGTATAAATAGAGAGGGAGCCTCTCTATTTAACACACATTCACTCACAATCAGTTGTAGCGCATAACTGAGAGAGAGAGAAGAAGCTAGGTCAAGAAAGATACATACTACTGCTGTTGGGAGATCATCTTACTGTCTTTGGGTTTTACTTTTGGTGTTGATTCTATCTCTGAGGAAGTTGCGGGGTTTTCTCCTTTATGGTTTCCCCGAGGAAAATATTTATGTTCATTGTCTCTTGTGATTGATTGTTGTGCTTGTTATTCTCTCAGATAAGATCCTAAGATCATATAGCTTAAATGTGAAAAATCTAACAATCCTCCCCAAATCTTATCAACGATTGTTTTGGCCAATGGGGTGCATACTTCGCGTGCCATAGCTTCGCACATGGTTCTTCCTCGTGAGTTATCCATATCCACCATATCTTAGCTCCCATTTCTTTATTAACATCTAGTGAGTCACTGTTACCACTTAAGTTGTACTTAGTGGTTTTTAATCAAGTGAGCCTGGTGAACCGGACAAAGGTGATTTGTTCGGACTTTAGAAGACCTTTAGAATTGCTTCTGGGAAGTGCTTGTGGTACTATATCACATGTTCATAACCTGTGGGGGAGTTGTAATAAAATGTTCTAGCATGATAGTGTCTGTAAAAGACTCAGTCTCTTGGACTTTATTTGTCAATCCGATCAGCCCAGAGTGTTTTTTCCCTTGGTTATTATTGGTTGTTGAATAAACGACTGATAGTTTCTGAGTTTTTCACTCAATACCTCCAAAGTTGGGGTGGTCGGCTTGGCATTTAGGCCTATTAAGGTTATTAGAGTCTATGTGTCAATGTATAAACATGCTAGGCATTATGGTCGAGTCATATGAACATGTCTAAGTCCCCCTAGGTTTTATTTTTTTTAATTTTTTAAGTTTTTTTTTAATTTTAATTTTTCCACAAAACTTAGGCTATTTTTTAATAGTCTAATTGGAAAAATTAGTTTTGTAATAAAAGTGGGCTCAGAAATCAGTTTCAGTCACGGGGGTGCTTATTTTCTAGCTCAGAGCACCATGTAAACCCATAAACCCACTTTTCCTAAGCTTTGAGTGATTTTTCTATCACTCAGGTCAGAAAACCCAAAAAATCAAATATTGATTATTTTAATTGATAAATTAATTAAATAATGGAGAAAATCCTAAATCCTAAATAAGTGGATTTTGCTCCGACTTGACTGAATTCAATCTCATTGGCTTCAGATTGACTAGAGCTGACCATTCCTTGACAGAAGGAGTTGACCTGGGATGAACAGGGAGTGCACCACAGCATGCAATCTTGGGAATTGCGTCCTCTCTCTCTCCTCCACATGTGTGGGACCATCTGGATGTGATTTGATTGATGTTTCAGTTAACCGATTGATGTGTCAGTTCGATCAGCTCTTCGATTGACAGTTGTACTCAGTGAGACTCAGATCAGACTTAGTTAGACTTAGATCAAGCTCGGCTTGACTCCACATACAACTACAGTCTCTCTCTCGTTGGGAATTGCACCCCCTGGGCTAGGTTTCTAGTTTTTGTTATAAATAAAACATAGTTTTCCTCTTCCAAGCTAGTTAGAGTTGGATTGAAGGGTTTTCTAGTTGTAATTGATACAGTATTATGTAATTTTGCTGCAATAAAGAAAGCTTTGGAGGCTAATGGTGTGGTGTAATTGTGTGTGGGCCATTATTGTCTGATCTTCATGAGGTAATCTATGTATTGTTTCAATTTCTTGCATCTTGGATTATGAATTTGGTTGACCTAATCTGCATTAGAAGTAGAAGGCTATAAGTAAGTTTACTTGTTTCCTCTATGTTGAATGCATGTACTTAAAAATCTAGATCTGACATGTTTATAAGTTTATATGCATGTAGCTTTAGCTTTGATTTATGTGTAATCACCAAATCTCACGGGTTTGCAAGTTTTGTGATTGATTTACATGTTTCTTAGGTGGGAAGAATCGTGGATCTAGTTTGACTCCACATTCCTTTCAACATCTCTGAACGACATAGTCCCTCGGCATCCCACTACGAAGCCTTTTGGTTGGTTCTTTGCGGTGACAAGCTTTGCCTCTCCATATCTCTTCCTCCTTCTAAAATCTTAAAATTTTACCTGGTTACTTGGTTTGTAGCCTTGAGTTTTTTAGATCTATCTATCTATAGTAAAATTTAATATATATCTCTCATCTTAAAGCTCAAAAGCTAGATCTCTGTTTTTCAAAAGTTTTCCATAAGCATCATAGATATGGCATAAAGAAATGGTCCTTTTTGCATTGTGTTTTAAATGAAAACTTGTGGTTTGCATGCATTCGATTTCTATTTTATGTTATAAAAGATAAAATCCAGCAATCAATGCACATTACATTGGATTCCCTAAAGGCATGCCAAGATCCCAAGGAAAGCTTGCTTTCCTTGGTTCCTTTTTTACCTTTTTAACTAGTTTTAACTTTTTAATAAGATCGCTATTTTTTTAGTAGGTATAACAGAAAGAGGAGAAGCTTCTGTTCGAAAGTGTTTTTTGGGCCATCCGAATCCCCCCAAGGGTCTCTCTTGACTAAAATATTTAATTTTTTGCACTTTGTAAGGTATTGGTTTCATTCTGTATAAGAACCAAGAGGAATCATATCAGTTTGCTGATATTGTAACCACTGATAATAAAAAAATCTTCCGAATAGGCTCTTTCGAGCCCATTCCCCATTCCCCATGGGGGGATTCGTGTCCTTTTTTCTGTCTTTGCATTTTCTTAATTTTTCACTCTAGATTAGTTTCATTTATGCAAAATAATATGATTTGATTAATTTTATCATATCTTCCATATCATAAGGTCAAAATAACTTTAATACTTACCCCACGACTTCCTGATTGACCCAAAAGGGAAAAGAGATGAGTGGTAGGACTAATTAGAAAATATGTGGTTTGTTTCTTTTTTGTTGCTTTGTCATTAATTTCTATAAGCAATATTTCTAAAATCAACCCCCTCCTTGTTTCCCCGATTGATGTCCACTTGGATCGAAAGAGGTTCCTGGAGGGTTTTTCTTTCTAAAAACACATCCTTTAAAATTTACTAAAATTGACAAGACTCCGGTGTGTATGCTCTGCACTTGGCTGCGGTTCATCTGATCAATCAAGCTGCAACAAAAGCAATGCGAGTGACTAGATTAATTAGGTTTCAACTTCCCGAATTAACCACCATCAGGAGAAAATCCAATGCCTCGATCAAACCGTAAACGGTGGAAAAATACCCAAAGGAAGTGGGAACTCCTGGACAGTGACCTCGAGGTGCCGATATCTGTTATACCCTAGCGGGTGTATTATGAACACAGTCTCAGAGACCCCATTCAGCCCACACATTCCTTGCGGGTAGCCGTGAAGGTTTTACTTTTGGACATACTCCAAGTACCCCTCGGGTATATCTGGAGCCCCCCCCTCGCCTAATTTAATCCACTCATTTTCCATTTTAACTTAAAACGTACCAAGAGGCAATTGCAAAACATTCACTCCAAGCACATGCAAGTACATTTGATCATTTTATGACTCCATTTTAAGGGACTGGTTATTTGTTTAAATCTTTCGATATATATATATTGTGTGTCAGCATTGTGCTTACTTGTGCTCATTTTTCATCTTGTCATCTATGGTTATTAATGGTTAATTCCAAACTCCTAAGCAACTTATTCAATCTAACATCATCATACTAAAGTAATTTTCCTTAGTAACTTAGTAGGGTCTACCCCCCTTGGCTTCGTTAGGAGTTGAGCCTAAATGGAGGAGTCAAGAATAAGGTGATAGCCTTGAATTGAGACTTGCCCCCAAGGACACACTGAGTGGATTGAAGATTTCTGCCACGTCCCCCCCAGGTGTGTGAAAGGCAACAACACTTTTTGGCGCCGTTGCCAGGGATAAATATTTTTATTCCCAGATTACGACTTTTTCTTCCTTTTTTGTTTTTGCTTTGTTTGATGAATGCTTAGAGTAGATCTTTAATTTTCATTTGGCAACTCCACTAACTTTTTTTCATTTTTTACTTTTACAAAGAAAAACAAAAAATAATTTTTGTGAAAGATTTATAAATGCTTATTTTTCTTTTTCACATGGCGACTCCATTGAAGGGATAGATCATAAGACCCTGTTATCTCATAAACTTGTGAAGTTTTGTTGTGTGTAAATGAGCCCATGCAACATATTAAAACCTTTAAAGCTCATCACTTGACAACTCCACCTATTTAGCCAAGGTTTAATGGTTATATCAAATGCATACTATTAATTTTTGATATGGATGAATTAAGGGAGCAATATGGTGCCCATATATCCAAACGTTTTTAACCTATCGATTTCTCAAACATCCTGGGTTTTCCTAACTGTGGTCATGGTATGGGGGATGTAAATAAATGGCTTTCTGTCTTTCATGGAAATTATGGTGATTTGACCATCTGGCATGTCAAGTATTTCCTTCAGTTGATGGATGACTCCAATATGTGTTATGAAGACAATATGATGGAAATGTTTGCTATTACTTTTCAGGGTGAGGCTTTGTGTTGGTTCTATTAGGGCCTTCCTAATAAATGTATAACCTCTTTTCCAATCTTCCTTTGGATTGTTTTAGACCAGTGGCACGATGGTAGGGGTAGTATGAATGGTTTGAAAAAATTCCTTGAAAATATCTTTACCTTCTACCTATCTGGGACAGAATATCACATGGAAACATATGATTGACCTTTTTCCATGATACAAAGTATTGAAGACTTGGAATCACTTCTTGAACATTTAAGTGAAGAGGATATCCATGATACTCCCATCGAAGAACTTCCTCGTGTTGTCATAGACAACATCGAATGTGTGGAAGTCCCTCGAAGTTATTTAAGAAAGAAAGAAATTAAGTGGCTTATTAAAGAATATAAGGTATCTCTCAATACACAACAAGATTCTGAAGATGGGAACATCCATGACGATCACATTGAATAGCTTCACGAGGAACCCATGATTGAACACATTGTTGAAGACTCTCCTCATGTCACCATAACTGAAAACATTGAATCTTTGAGGTATTCTCAAGTTTGTTGCAATGCTAATATTTTTCCAAAAAGCCCTCACGACGAAACCATTATAGAGATCGACACTTATGAAGAAATTTATGATGTGTATGATGACACTCCTCTATGTTCATCACTTAGGGATGAAGTTTTGGAAAGTTTAACTTCTCGTAATGTATTTGAAATCAAAACTTTGAAGGATGATTATTGTGAACAGGAGGAGGTTAGTTATATCTTAGGATGTGATACCAGCAAGGAAGACTCTCTCATATCCAACATAGATGGGAGTGATGACTATTGGAATTTCATAGATAATCCAACTTGTGAAAATCTTATTGAGAATCCCTTCCATGATATGTCCAACAAGGGGAGTGTGGATACCTAGGAAAATCTTAGTATGGAAGAGGAGCATTCATAATTTTCACATGATCATTGAGAGTATCATGCAGAGCCGCACAAAGTCAACAATAATGAATACATTGAGAAGCAGTGTTGTGAAAAGTTAGATGTGATGCAGTCAGTGGAATATCAGTCTCAACCATCTTCTTCACATGTAAAGGTTCCTTATGATTTGGTTCAGCTTGGGGCTTATGCAGCAAATTATCATTTAATAAGCCCTGATGATCAGTATGATGATGTAGTTAGTCTGCCTCATCTTTCCAATTGGTATATTGGTCCTATCCAGTCATGGATATAAGCAACATGCACACGCACATACCGGTTTGGGAAGCAATTTGATGAAATATTATATTCTTATGATCTTCCATCCAACCTGCCCATTCCAGATCATCACGCAGGTTTGCATTTTCTGAATAAAGTATCCTTACTTTGGCTGGTACCCAAAGACAAGGAATTTTTTTTTTATGTTAATAAAATGCTTAGGTGGTTACATTAGATTTTTTATTACACCTAACATTTTTATATCATGCTCAGAGTAGGAAAATAAGCTCCTTAAAAAAGAGCATTTACTTTCTGCATTCCCGTTTTGTACTTAGCTATAATAAAACTTTTTTTCCATTAGTTAGTTACATTTATTTTGTTTAAATAAATAAACTTAATGGTTCATTTGGTTTTTATATAAATCTTGTGCTACTGAGGTTTTCTTGTCAACTTGAGATGTTTTTACAGGGTGTATAAACTAGAGATTTTGGTGTTCTCGTATCCTCTCCTTGCCCTATGACCAAATCGAGTACACGTCCCACAGTTGGAGCTAGATGTTACCACCTAAGTTGTACTTAGTGGTTTTTTATCAAGTGAGCCTGGTGAACCAGACAAAGATGATTTGTTTGGACTTCAGAAGAAATTCATAATTGCTTCTGGGAAGTGCTTGTGGTACTATATCACATGTTCATACCCCGTAGGGGAGTTGTAATAAAATGTTCTAGCATGATAAAGTCTGTAAAAGACTCGATCTCTTGGACTTTATTTATCAATCCGATCATCCCAGAGTGTTTTTTCCCTTGGTTATTATTGGTTGTTGAATAAAAGACTGATAATTTTTGAGTTCTTCACTCAATACCTCCAAAGTAGGGGTGGTCGGCTTGGCATTTAGGCCTATTGAGGTTATTAGAGTGTATGTGTCAATGTATAAACATGCTAG
>LPNX010195072.1:160008-173398 GCA_001517045.1 Pseudotsuga menziesii | reverse complement strand
TTTGCTGCAATAAAGAAAGCTTTGGAGGCTAATGGTGTGGTGCAATTGTGTGTGGGCCATTATTGTCTGATCTTCATGAGGTAATCTGTGTATTGTTTCAATTTCTTACATCTTGGATTGTGAATATGGTTGACCTAATCATTGGAAGTAGAAGGCTATAAGTAAGTTTACTTGTTTCCTCTATGTTGAATGCATGTACTTAAAAATATAGATCTGACATGTTTATAAGTTTATATGCATGTAGCTTTAGCTTTGATTTATGTGTAATCACTAGATCTCACTTGTTTGCAAGTTTTGAGATTGATTTACAGGTTGCTTAGGTGGGAAGAATCGTGGATATATTTTTAATCCACATTCCTTTCAACATCTCTGAATGACATAGTCCCTTGGCATCCCACTACGAAGCCTTTTGGCTGGTTCTTTGCAGTGACAAGCTTTGCCTCTCCATATCTCTTCCTCCTTCTAAAATCTTAAAATTTTACCTAGTTACTTGGTTTGTAGCCTTGAGTTGTTTAGATCTATCATTCTATAGTAAAATTTAATACATATCTGTCATCTTAAATCTCAAAAGCTAGATCTCTGTTTTTCAAAAGTTTTCCATAAGCATCATAGATCTGGCATAAAGAAATCGTCATTTTTGCATTGTGTTTTAAAAGAAAACTTGTAGTTTGCATGCATTCGATTTCTGTTTTCTGTTATAAAAGATAAAATCCAGCAATCAGTGCACATTATATTGGCTTCCCTAAAGGCAAGCCAAGATCCCAAGGAAAGCTTTCTTTCCTTGGTTCCCTTTTTACCTTTTTAACTAGTTTTAACTTAGTTTTTTTTTGGTTTAAAGTAGGCTGACCCAAAGGTACTTTCAAAGTGCTTTTGGGCATATTTAATTTTAATAAGATCACTATTTTTTTAGCAGGTATAAAAGAAAGAGGAGAAGCTTCTGTTTGAAAGTGGATTTTGGGCCATCCGAGTCCCCCGAGTGGTCTCCCTTTTTGACTAAAATCTTTAAATTTTTGCACTTTGTAGGGTCTTGGTTTCATTATGTATAAGAAACAAGAGGAATCATATCAGTTTGCTGATATTTTAACTGCTTATAATAAAAAAATCTTCCGAATAGGCTCTTTCGATCCCATTCCCCATCCCCCTTGGGGGGATTTGCGTCCTTTTTCCATCTTTGCATTTTCTTAATTTTTCGCTCTAGATTAGTTTCATTTATGAAAAATAATATGATTTGATTAATTTTATCATATCTTCCATATCATAAGGTCAAATTAACTTTAATACTTTCCCCACGACTTCCCGATTGACCCAAAAGGGGAAAGAGATGCATGGTAGGACTAATTAGAAAATCCGTGGTTTGTTTCTTTTTTGTTGTTTTGTCATTAATTTCTGCAAGCAATATTTCTAAAATAAACCCCCTCCTTGATTCCCCGATTGAGGTCCACTTGGATCGAAAGAGGTTCCTGGAGGGTTTTTCTTTCTAAAAACACATCCTTTAAAATTTACTAAAATTGACAGGAATCCGGTGTGTATGATCTGCAATTGGCTGTGGTTCGTCTAATCAATAAAGATGCATCAAAAGCAATGTGAGTGACTAGATTAATTAGGTTTCACCTTCCCCAATTAAACACCATCAGGCAAAAATCCAACGCCTTGATCAAACTGTAAACAGTGGAAAAATACCCAAAGGAAGTGGGAACTCCTGGACAGTGACCTCGAGGCACCGATATCTGTTACACCCTAGCGAGTGTATTATGAATACAGTATCAGAGACTCCATTCAGACCACACATTCCTTGCGGGTAGCCATGAAGGTTTTACTTTTGGACATACTCCAAGTACCCCTCAGGTATATCTGGAGTCCCCCCCTCGCCTAATTTAATCCACTCATTTTCCATTTTAACTTAAAACGTACCAAGGGGCAATTGCAAAACATTCACTCCAAGCACATTCAAGTACATTTGATCATTTTATGACTCCATTTTAAGGCACTAGTTATTTGTTTAAATCTTTCGATATATATATATATATATATATATATTGTGTGTTAGCATTGTGCTTACTTGTGCTCATTTTTCATCGTGTCATCTATGGTTATTAATGGTTAATTTAAAACTCCTAAGAAACTTATTCAATCTAACATCATCATACTAAAGTAATTTTCCTTAGTAACTTAATAGGGTCTAGCCCCCTTGGCTTCATTAGGAGTTGAGCCTAAACGGAGGAGTCAAGAACAAGGTGACAGCCTTGACTCGAGACTTTCCCCCAAGGACACACCGAGTGGCTTGGAGATTTTTGCCATGTCCCCCCCAAGTGTGTGAAAGGCGGAAACAGTCACGAAGGCCTAACCCTCCCACTTATTTGGGTTTACATACAGTTTTCTAGTCCACCAATGACCATTTCTTGTGGCTATCATCTCCTCTTCACAGAAAGTTGCTTTGAATATTGCCGATCTGCTTTATCACTAATTTTGGTGCTTCCAAAACTGAGAATAGGTAGAGAGGCATAGCCTGGATTATTGGATTAACCAGAATGAGTCTACCGGGGAAGCTAAGGGCTCTAAAAGTCCACTGGCTAAGCTTCTGCTTGAATTTGTCCAGAGGATCCTTCCAAGAGACCTGTCTGATGGTCGATTCTGCAAGAGGTGCTCCTAAGTATTTTGAAGGGAGCCCTCCTTCGAAGAATCCCAGAATCCTTAGAATATTTCTTTTCATGATTTTCGGAGTATTAAAGAAGTATACTTGGGATTTATCCTTATTGATTTCTAGACCACTGGCTTCCAGGAAAGTGTCCATCCCATCCTTTATACCTCTTGCCTCTTGTACTTTGGAAGGATCCATGAGCATCGTGTCATCAACAAACTGTTTATGAGTTTGAGGTTCCATCTCAGCATCCAAGGTTAACCCTTTGATCTTATTCTCCATGCGTAAGTTCTTGAGCATTATACCCAGACCCTCAGCTGCTATAATGAACATAAAGGGGGATAGTGGGTGACCTTGTCTAATTCCTCTAGAGACCTGGAAGGGTGAGGAGGGGGTATTGTTAACTAGAATGGAGAAGAAGGCCGATGAAACCAATTTCATGACCCACCCCATCCAATGGTTCGAGAATCTGAAAGCTTGAAGCACACCTGCTAAGAATTGCCAATTCAATTTATCATAAGCTTTAGATAGATATAATTTTAGTAGCATACCTGGAATTTTCCCTATTTTGACTGAATGGATGGTTTTATGAATCAGGATGCTTCCATCCAGAATTTGTCTTCCTTGTACAAAACCCGCTTACTAGGGGGAATGATTAGAGGAAGTAGGGGATGAAGTATGTTGACTATAACCTTAGAGATGATTTTATATATGACATTACATAAGGCAATCAGTCTGAGTTTTTCGGGATCCTCCATTCCCATTTCTTTTGGGATAAGCGCCATGAAGGTTGCATTCAGATCTTTCAGAATATTTCCTGTCTTTCTTGAGTCCTCCACTAGAGCCCACACTTCCTCTTTCATCCAGTCCCACTAGGCATGGAAGAAGTTTGTGGTAAACCCGTCAGGTCCCGGGGCTTTATCATTCGCCATTTGCTCAACCGCAATTCCTACTTATTCCAATTCAATTGGTTTCATAAGCAAGAGGTTATGCTCTTCCATGATAACTCTTGGAATGTGCCTCAGTACCTCCCTCTATGCTTCGTCCCTGTCCCAGTCTAGTTCCTCCAGGAGTTTATCAAAGTAGGAGTTCAAGGTAAGTTCAAGGTCCTCCTGGGTTTCAACAATGTGTCCTTCTTCTATTTTCAATATAGCCATACAGTTGCCCCGATGATGTTGAATGGATGCTTTGTGGAAGAAACTAATATTCCATTCTCCATCTTGGAGCCACTTAACTCTAGATTTCTGATTCCAGAATATTTCATCCTATTGTTCTCTTTGGATAAATTCATGGATCAATGCTTTTTCTTGCTCTCGAATGTCCTTCGTGAAGCCATTATGCATTGCTCTGATTTGCACCTCTTTGATTTTTCCATCCAACTCCACTTTCGCCTTAAAGATGATACCAAAGGATTCTTTGTTCCACTTCTTGATTTTAGATTTAAGGAGTTTAACCTTTTGTTGGAACTGGTACATCTGTGTTCCTCTAATGGTTGGCATTTACTCCCACCATTCTTTCAATTTCTCTGGGAATTCATCTCGGAGAAGCCAAAAATTTTCAAAACAAAATGGTCTTCGCAAGTTGACCCCTACGTTGTCCCACTACAGCTTAATAGGCCAGTGGTCTGATTCGAGATAATGGGATTACCACGACCCTCAGCTCTCCCCCATTCATCATAATGGATTCCGAGACCAAAAAGCGATCTAGCTGACAGGCTATTCCCTTGTCCCTTGTTCTTTTATTATTCCATGTGAAGGTACAGTTGGTTGTTCTGACATCAACCAATTCAAGGTTATCAATAAACTCATTAAATACTCACTCATTGGGTTTAGCTTCCTTATCCCACCTTTTTTTTCGTCAAGATTCCTAACCAGGTTGAAGTCCCCTCAAAGAATCCAGGGTTTTCCTTTCGACGCCCTTTTAAGCATCCCTAAAGAGTCTAGAAATTGCCTTTTCTGTTCTGCCCGAGGAGGGCTGTATGCATTGGTAATAAACCCCTTGGTACTAGTACCTAAGATATGAAATGATACCGATAGGGAGTACTTGGTTGCAAAGAATTTAGAGAGGGAAACTTCTCTTGGGTTCTAGAGAATCCCAATACCTCCATCTGCCCCTTTAGCATCCACTGCAACGGCCTCACTTCCCTTCCAAAATATTCCTCCAATGATTTTCAGTTCCGCCTCTGAACATTTTGTTTCTTATAAAAAATTTGTACCTGGATTATCTAGTTCAATCCTTCTGCTTAGAAGACGGATCTTCAAGGTGCTTGTAGCGAAGGAAAAACCCTGGTTACGTACAGAAGCACCTCCCTTTCGTCTAGAGGACGAAAGGGTAGAGTCAATGGAGAAAAAGCAAGCTGCAACAAACTGTTAGAAAACCAAACAAATATGAAGCATCTACAGACTACAAAATAAATAAACAAAGATGAATCATTATACCTTCCTATCTGGTTTGAAAGAGGGCCACCATGCCCAAACTCAAAAGCTACCTCTCCACATGCTAGGAATGGGTGGAGCTTTGGCTCAACACACTAAGGGAATGAGCAAATGGAGGAATGGAGTTGAGGGGGATGAATAGCTTGAGAGTGAAAGGTCTCTCAAGGTACTCATATGAGCATTATAACGACAGGAAGGAGGAATGATGTGTGTGATGGTGACCCCTACACCTCTATTTATAGTTTTTATCAAGTTTTTAGGGTTTTTGGGCCCTACCTAGGGTTACAGTGTGATACCATCTAGATTCCCAATTTCCCAAATTCTAAAAGGGAAATGCTGCAGGTCTAGATCAAGAAGAGTGCCAGCATGCAACAGTTGATTCTCCATTGCAAGAGAGCCTTTATTCTAGTTGTGATGTGGATTGTAATAATGAACAAAGATCACAAGGGGTTATTGGTTTAGAGGTCTCACAAGATTTTTGGATTATCATTAGTTCATAATGCAACCAACAAGGTCAAGATGAGGGAACTCATTTTAGGGACTCAGATGATTCAAAGAAAATTTTCTATCTCATCAACAAACAATGCCACCAGGAAATAGATGGTTTTGAGGAAACAAAATTTACAGGAAAAGATGTTTGTCCTCGCCAATATGGAATTGGGGCTTGTCAATGAACCATGCCAACATCAGCCAGGTAAAACAAGGGAGTCAGGAATTTTGAAGGAAGATGTGTACAGTGACAAAGGGCAATGCCAGAAGAAAAATATTGATTTAATGGATGATGGATCTTTGGAGGAAGAATTTCCTGTGCACAAAGAAGAACGACAGCAACTCAAGGTTGATTTGAAAGAGTCAGAGGAAGTAATTGAAGGTAAACATGTTGTGAATAAGCACTGTGAGGAAGAGACTATCGATTCAAAGGAAAGGGAACATGTAGAAGGAAATGCACCCATCTGCAAAGAAAAATGCCAAGAGGAAGTCATTGATTCAAAAGAATCACAGAATTTGATCGAAGACATACTTGTGTATAAGAATGAACAGTTTGATGAAGAGACTATTGAACCAAAGGAATTTGAATATGTAGAAGATATGCCAGTTCTTGAATAAAAATTCCAAGAGAAGAGAGCTGATTTGAAAGAATCGCATGATTCAGCTGACAACATACCTGTTAAGAATGAGCAGTTCCAACAACTGATCAGTGAACCTGAGAAAATACAAGATGTAGAGGAAGATTCCCACAAAGAGGAATGTTAGGAGGCAGTTGATGTAGAAGATACCAAAATTTCAGAGCATGTGCATGCTTACATTGAAGAACTATGCCAAATGGAGATAGTTGACTCCAGGCATTCAGAAAGTTTGCAGGGAGACTTGTCTCCCTGCAATGAACAATGCCAGTTGGAGATAGTTGATTCTGTCAAGTTAAATGATTTAGAAAATCCATGCAAAAAGCAATGTGAAAAGGAAGATGCCACCCTTCTCAATGAACAGTGCCCAAATAATAGTGTTGGTCCTGAAGCATGTATGGAAAACTCTCAAACTCACAACAAGCCAGAGGGAGTTGATTCTGAAGAATCAGAATATTATAGTGGAGATGCACTTTTTTTCAGTAAGCAGCACCGACCTGAGACAGGTAATCCTGGAAAATCACCTAAAGATGACAAGGAAACCCCATAGACTTTCAGTGAGGGAAACAAAATTGATGCAAATGAAGCAGAATATCCAAATGACATGGAGACCCCATAGATTCACAATGAGGGAAAGGGAGTTGTTGCAAATGAAGCAGAATATCAAAGTGAGGATACACCTCTTATCAATGATCCAAAGGAATTTAAGCAACATGTAACGACTACTGGTATTCCCAATTCATCAAGGAAAATAGTGAAGAATGATTGGCATCAAGTGGGTTCTTCAATAATGGATTTCAAGTCTAAAGAAAATGTTGATGAATACCCTGCAATGCACCTTGATAGGCCCCTGCATGTGAAAATCAAGCTCAGTGTGTCTCTCTTTGCAGGGTTCTTGTTGTTCCTCCTTATATGTAAGGTTGTCACAATCTCCATATCCATGCCTGCAAGTTGATCTTATCACCATTTTTAGACATTAGGTAGATATTCTATAAACTAATCTCTTGTATTTAGCAGCAGGTCTAGCCATATTTGCATACTTCCATACTCTTTTTTTAAGTGCTCATGTACCAAAAATCTAAACAATATTTGGGCAATTTATATTTGCATACTTGCATGCTCTTCTTTTAAGTGCTCATGTAGCAGAAATATAAACAATATTTTGGCAATTTGGCACAAAATTCTGCTTATATCAATTTCAGTTAATATTTTTAAAATTTTCCTTTTGCTAATATCATGACTTGCCTTCTCGATTTGGTTGTTTGTTGCCGCCTTTCATGCACCTGGGGGAGACGTGGCAGAAATCTTCAAGCCACTAGGTGTGTCCTCGGGGGAAAGTCTCGAGTCAAGGCTATTACCTTGTTCTTGACTCCTCCGTTTAGGCTCAACTCCTAACAAAGCCAAGGGGGTTAGACCCTATTAAGTTACTAAGGAAAATTACTTTAGAATGATGATGTTATACTGAATGAGTTGTTTAGGAGTTTGAAATTAACCATAAATAACCATAGATGACAACATGAAAAATAAGCACAATAAAGCACAATGCTGAGACACAATATATATATATATATCAAAAGATTTAAACATAGAACCAGTGCCTTAAAAATGGAGTCATAAAATAATCAAAGTACTTGCATGTGCTTGGAGTGAATGTTTTGCGATTGCCTCTTGGTACGTTTTAAGTTAATGTGAAATATGAGTGGATTAGAATTAGGTGAGGGGGGACTCCAGACACTACTACATTTCGACCAAAAATCCGACGGCTGTATTGTCGGATTTTCGACACTTCCCATGTACGACACTATGATTTTTTTTAAGCGTCGATGGGTTTGCGTCGGTTATCCGACATCTTTCCAAGTCGTCGGTTAAGCGACAGCTCAGTTCACCATCGGTTAACCGACGCAAAGCCACCGACACTTAACCCACACCTACAGGCGTCGCTGAAAAGCCACCGACGCTTAACCCACACCTGCAGGCGTCGCTTAACCGACACCTACATGCGTCTCTTAACCGACACTATTGTATTTTTTTTTTTAAATGCGTCACTTAACCGACACCTATAGGCGTCGCTTAAGCGACGGTATGATAATTAAAAAAAAAAAAAAATTGTGTTGTTTTTTTTGGTAAGAAGAAATTATGTGGTGGACACAGTATAAATACAGTTTTCAAAGAGAGATCTTTCTTTCCCATAATCGCGAAAGATGCAATGCCATATTACTCAGAAACACTTCCCCAACAATGTAAAACCAATCTTAGATCTTTTAATTAACATTTCACAATACAAAAGAACAGAGTCAACGAGCATATGTCCTTTTTTAATTAATATCTTAGTTATTTCCCTTATAAAATCCTACTTTAAAACTCAGCAAAATTACTACAGAGGCTTCCTAGGATTGTTCAGAACTTGATTACATTATATGTAACCATCCATATTATCATAGTCAGTGTATATCATTGAAGTTAGCTATAACAAGAATCAAATTCCATTTGATTACTCTTAATGATATGAGGCTTAGGTAGACACTCATGAACCCAGATTGTTTAAGAGATGAAAACTGTTCAGTTACAAAAAGGGGTTACATTGTCATTATTGAGTTTAGTAAAGAATTTAATATTTACTGCACAAAGCAATACCAAGCATTTTACAAAGAAACCATGATGCTGAAAATCCCTTGGAAAAATGAGAGATAACCAAGTAAATAGCCATGGAGAATGGAAAAGAGACATATGCACATCATTACCTCAAATAATTCACGCAATTCAGAGTCCTCCACATTACTATTAATATTTCACACAAATAATGTTTTGGAAGGATGTTCACAATAAGGATGCTCTCCCGGAACAGTACCAAGGCCATTTGAAATTCCATAGGTAACATTTCCATTTCCTGCTAAGTTATCTAAGATTGACCTGTGTATGTTCCCATTCAGACCTTCCTGAGAATCAAAATCTAACTCCATGCCCCCTCCACTGCTAAATATATCACATTCTTCCAAATCTTCAACCTGGGTGGCCAATCCACTCAAATCGAAATTGTCCATAATTCTAGCCAAAAGCTCGTCTTCATCATCAGGAAGATTTCCTATGGTCTGGGACTGCATGTCCTGAAGAGGCTCCAAAGCCAATGCTCCTTGATGTAATTGATTTAGAAGAGAAGCTGTTGTATCAACATATTGTCCATCATTCTCCTCATCTGTAACATTCACTGTAAACATCCAAGAATAATAAGCATAAAGAAAATTTTCAATTGAATACATCCTCTCATTCCATAAAATGATCATAAAATTTGTACAATTGTAGGGAACATTAGACATTACATTTTTCTTGGAACATTACAGGCAATGAACTTGAAAACAGACTTGTGTCACTTGAGGCATGAAATCCATCATTTTTAGTTTCACGACCCTTTGTGGACCCCTCCTTTGATGGAGGAATTGCCACTGTTAAGTTCTGTACTGGATGACCTGAACTCAAAATCATTCTTGATCAGGATTTTGTCAAGTTGATAATACAATAAATGATTTGCAGGAGAGACATAAGATTGGTCAAAGACAAGTTACCATCAAAAGCCCTTGACTGGTCTGTAGAGTGATCCATTGCATGTCCTTAATTGTAGCACCTGTAAGAAAACTGAGACAAATGTCAAATCCATCATATAGTGATGGTAAGTGGACATGAGAATAATAGCAAGAATGCAGAACATAGTGACAAATGGTAAGTGCAGATGAAAATAACAGCAAAGATGCAAGTAATAGTGACAAATTCGAGCATTAAAAATTTTGATGACTGAAAGATAAAAAGGTGCATAGGCCTAAACCAATGAATCATAATGAAGTATAAACAGACAACCATCTCAAAATAGAACGTATCAACAAAATAATGTTGTCTAGAGTTCCTGCATACAGCATATACAAAACTTTCATGAAACAAAAATGTGTAAACAATAATGAGGTTAAACATTCAAGCAGACAGGTTGACCCTTTTCCTTTCATATAACCAGTAATGTCTTAGTTTGACAAAGCACAGAAGCTAGTTTCCTATCGTCAAGTTGTCAAAAGAGAGGGAGAGTAAACACTAAATCAAAATACTTTTAAGAGGGAATGTAAGTTTAAATGTCGAATGCGGAAGCTGAGAACACTAAATCAAAAGACTTTTGACCATGAAAAATGATGAAATCATGTTTTGAGTGATTAGAATGCAATCAAAACAAAAATAATTAGGAACCACCAAACATTTACCAAAAGTTGGCCATTAACATCCCCAGTGAGACAGAACTAGAACAACGCATAATTTTATCTATAACACGTTACCAAGAGACTGTTTGCACCATAATGGTTGATGTGGAACACATTGCTAATGATCTCCTCGCCAGCAAATGAGGGTGATGGTCAGAGAATGGTGGGTGAAGAGAAGAAGAGGGCTCCATTGCTGCAGCCAATAGTGCTCCTAAAAGAATGTCTAACCCTCTCTCTGCTCATTCTTGAATATATAGGCCTTCAAGCCTTGATGCATCCCTCCTTAACTGGTTTCTCATGCATGTAATGCAAGTGCACCCCTCCTTTACTGTTTGATCATGCATGCAATGAGAGTGCGCCCCTCAAGTGCCAAAGTGTGCATGCATGACTTGTGCGCCCTTTAACTGAGAATTAGGTGTAGTGTGCCCAACCTCTAGTGATAGGACATGCATGCAGAGTGCGCCTTTAATTCACCAAGGGTAATTGAAGTGTGCTTTATGGTGGAGTTTGCAATGGCGTGTTGAGTCCTTCAGTGATGCACCCTTAACTGCTATTTTATAATTGTTCACATAAGCACTAGTTCACATGAGGGTTTCAATAAACTAGGGCGCACTTACCTCTATCTAAGGTTGACTTCAGATTGTTGTTTACAAATTGCATTCTCTGCCAGTTAAGACTAGTCTTTAAACCATGTTTCTACTCTGCATGTGGTCCTCATCAATTACAATTTTTCTGCATTGTCAAGTGCACCCCTCTTCACACATCAAATGCTTGTTAAGTCAGGTGCGCTCCCTACTTGGACTGCTGTTTATGGTCTAGGACCATTGTTTTAGTTCACTTTCAGTTATGCATGCAAGAAACATTTAGACCAGGGGTGCATTTAACTGCTTGTTCTAAGGGTGGCACACTTATGGATCAATCATAAACCAGACTATACTCTCCATTCATAATAACCTGCAGTGTACCGACTGTTCACTTTTGGTAAATGCGCCCTGCCATATAGTAAATGTGAGAGCTCAAGGTATAGTGTGTTTTCTTGATTTCAAATTAATCACTCTTAACCTGGCAAGTGTGCCTTGTTGTCCCAGTTCACCATCACCAGGCCGAGGGCTGTCCAGTTAGAGTTTAGAAAGGGGAATCAAGTGGAGCAGCATGACTTAAGAGGGTGCATGACTGCTAATTGATGGCATTTTTTCTCAAAACCCTCTGTTGTATCATTTTGTTTATTGGAAGAGAACTTTTCTTCCTATTTATTGGAGATTTTTTCTCACAACTTGCTGTTTGGTATCCTTAATCTCTGTTCTGATTCTCTCTTTTGCTTTCGATGCCCTTAGGATATCTATTCTTCAAGCAAACTAAATGCTAGGTGAGCTGCAACTGGCAGTTTGTTGATATGATTGCCTTTTCCTGAAGGTCAATCTGTTGTTCATAGGTTTGTATTTGCTGTTCAAAGGCTTGTTTTAATGGGCCAAATCACTGTGGTTATATAGCTGCAACCTATAAGTCTCTCTTGAGGCTTACCATTAGGTGATGATATGTTTTAAAAGGGAAGCCAATGCCACATGGAGCTGTTCAAGCCACTTTTTCTTTGGCCTTGTCACTCATTTATGAGGTATTACAGGCCTAGGAAAATCCCAGGTGTTGAGGTTTGTGCACAAAAGACCCTTCAAAATCTGTTCTAGGACATGTTTAGCAAAGTTTTTTGATGAAAACCATACCCAAAGTCCATATAGTACTGTCTCAGGTTCAGTATCCGCTTTTCTCCTTGAAATACATGCACTCTCCCTCTCTTTTAACAACCTGACGATAGGAAACTAGCTTCTGTGCTTTGTCAAACTAAGACATTACTGGTTATATGAAAGGAAAAGGGTCAACCTGTCTGCAAAGATTTCAGAACTCCAGACCTGGAAATTGAAATCAATATTTATGTCTACAAGGAGCCAAAAAGGTCTATGGGCCTAGATACAATGTACAATTAGGATATAGCAAGGGGAGTACCTATCATACCTCCCACTAAATTCTAGGAGAAAAGAAAAGAAAGGTAAGGAGCAAAACAGGTCCAAGCAATACTACAAAAGATGAAGGAATGAGGAATGTAATGCCATAGATACAGTGGAGGATGAAAAGTTCTACTAGCCACAAATCCGTGGCCAATCTCCCCAACCATTCAAGGACAAAGGAAGGAAGAGAGTCAAGGGGGTAGTTTGAAGCCAGAATTAGGTAATAAACTAACAAATACTAAGTTCTAACATTCTCATAAATATCAAATATAGAGGAAAGTAGTGTAGTCAGCATTAGAAGTAAACAGTTGAGGTACTCTATGAGAAAAGACTAATGGAACAAAATCATACATGTGAAATATTACAGGATCTGCAATGAAGAGTTTTAAAATCTCAAGAAAGTACAGATAAAATCTTGCCTCAATGTCTTCACAGCTCACATCTAATGGCATCACACATTCAACTACATTAGCACCTATGCCTAGCAGTGCCTGTAATTTGTAGGCACGTTGTTGCAAGTCTGTTGAGTGTGATGTCGATAATTCATCAATTAAGGAATGGCACTGCAATATAAGTCCAACATGAAACATGAATGTCACAATAATATGACAGAAAGAATGGAAAATGCATATTTCAAACAAGAATTTCTGAGAGGCTAACTTGAAGATAAGTTTGTTAATGTCCAACAAATGACCAAAAGTAGGTAAACTAGACTGCTCAGTACATACGTTGTGATCCAAGTTGCTAGGAAACTTGGGTACGGGGACGGAAGTAACATAAAATTTGATAAATCATTGTACTAGGCAGCTATAACAAACAGTCAAACTTAGACCTGAAGGTACACTGGAAATCTTATTTCAAACACCTATTTGTACTGTTGTTACAGGCAATTAAAGATTGCAAATTGCCAAATATAGTCCTGGGTTGATGTGAGTGTATTTCTAGTATTAAATGCATA
>LPNX010195072.1:144519-155121 GCA_001517045.1 Pseudotsuga menziesii | reverse complement strand
ATGGTTTTTCAAGGAAATAGTTCTATTCAAGACTTAAATAGGACATTAATTCAATAGACCCTAAATAATGATAAGTTTTATTTCCTTATGTTATATGAATCGCGTTAATTGATAAATTTGTGGCATACTTGTTCATGACTTAGTTGGAATTCAAATTGTTCACATCAAGTATGCAAATGAAAGCATCATTCTTGCTTGTAAGTGGGCTTACAAAGTTGATAAGGAAGAAAATGTTTTAAAAGGTTATATATTCATGAATTTTAGATCATGTTATTCTTATTTTCCTATATTTTGGGGATCCATAAACACTGAAATTCCTTCCTTTGCAAATGACTATTTCGTTCATTGTTTGTCACTCTTGAGAAGAAACTTTCAAAAGGAGGTGTAAGGTTTGATGCAACACTCAACATTATGTAGGAAATGAATAGCGTCGTCGCTTAAGTGACGCTTTTACTAACTATCCATCGCTTAAGCGACGCTTCTACTAACTATCCGTCGCTTAAGTGACGCTTGTGGCCAAACTTACAAAAAAAAATGTATCCTTGTGATTTTTGGTAAGTTAAAAAAGAGAAATCCACGCACCGTCGGATTTTGCCGTTGGATTTTGGATCGAAATGTAGTAGTGAGATATACCTAAGGGGTACTTGGAGTATGTCCAAAAATAAACCTTCACGGCTACCCACAAGGAATGCATGGGATGAATGGATTATCTGAGACTGTGTTCATAATACACCCGAAGGTGTAACAAATATCGGGGCCCTGAGGTCACTGTCCAGGAGTTCCCACTTTCTTTGGGTATTTTGCCACTGTTTACAATTTGATCGAGGCGTTGGATTTTCGCCTGATGGTGGTTAATTGGGGAAGGTGAAGAATAATTAATCTAGTCACTGACGTTGCTTTTGATGCAGCTTGACTTATCGGATGAACCACAGCCAAGTGCAGAGCATACACACTGGAGTCTTGTCATTTTTAGTAAATTTTAAAGGATTATTTTTTAGAAAGAAAAACCTTCTAGGAACCTCTTTCGGTCCAAGTGGACCTCAATCGGGGAATCAAGGAAGGGGTTGATTTTAAATTATTGTTTGTAGAGATTAATAATAAGCATTAAAAGGGAAGCAAACCACACATTTTCTAATTAGTCCTACCATGCATCTCTTTCCCCTTTCGGGTCAATCGGGAAGTCGTGGGGTAAGTATTAAGGTTAATTTGATATTGTAATATGGAATATATGATAAATTAATGAAATCATATTATTTTGCATCAATGAAACTAATTTAGAGTAAGAAAAAATAAGAAATTGCAAAAAACGACAAAAAAGGCGTGAATCCCCCCAAGGGGGATGGGGAATGGGCTCGAAAGAGCCTATTCGAAGAATTTTATTATTATATGCTATTATAATATCAGTAAAATTATCTGAATCCTCTTGGTTCTTATACAGGATGAAACCAAGATCTTACAAATTGCCCAAAATTAAAATTACAGTCAAAAGGGAGACCCCTGGTGGGATTCGGATAATCCAAAAGCCACTTTCGAACAATAGCTTCTCCTCTTTCTGTTATTCCTTCTAAAATATAGCGATATTATTAGAATGAAATATTCCCAATAGCACTTTGAAAGTACCTTTGGGTCAGCCTACTTTAAAGCAAAAAAAACTAAGTTAAAACTAGTTAAAACGGTAAAAAAGGAACCAAGCTTTCCTTGGGTCTTGGCTTGTTGTTTGGGAAGCCAATGAGCTGTGCACTGATTGCTGGATTTTATCTTTTAAAAATAGAAACATAAATACAATGTATGCAAACTATGGTTTCTCTTTAAATTGCCATGCAAAACGAACGATTTCCCTAAACTAGATATAGAATGCTTTATGAAACTTTTTAGGAATGAGATATAGATTATGGGCCTTGAAATAATAGATCTATGTAAGTTTTACTTTAATATAGTAGATCTAAATAATGAAAAAGCTTGTAAACAAAGTAACCAGGTAAAAAATTTGATTTTTTGAAGGAGGAAGAGAGAGAAAGAGTGCCGGAAGCCTAGGAATGTTGGGCTTTGGAGTCTTCTTTGGTGGAACACCGAGGGACTATGTTCTCCAAAAGATACTAAAGATGAGGAATATGCAAACCAGCTCAACCCCTTATACAAGTGAGATCACCTGCAACTTAGAAATCCTTGCACAAATAGATGGTTAAAACATAGGTGCTGCTTGAAAAAGATAATTGGAAAGCATGCAATTAAACTTGAAATACATGCAAATCCAAGAGATTTGAAACAAGCAAACAATAAGAGCATAAATCAAAATAGAATAATCTCTTACCCCAATAGGAGGGAAATCTCTCCTTCAAGTCCAACAATTAACTAGCAAAAAAACAAAGATCAATAACACAGATTATACCTCATAAGCACTTGACAATCACCATCCACACATGAAGAGAATTACACCATAGATCTTGCCACCAAAGCTTCTTTATTCCAAAATAGTAAACAATACAATACAATAGCAACAACTTCTCAATCCGGCTCTAACTAGCTTGGAAGAGGTAATATGTGCTTTGTTTATAGCAAAAACAAGAAATCTAGCCTAGGGGGGCGCAATTCTCAAGGAGAGAGAGAGACTGCAGTTGCATGTGGAGTCAATCTGGGATTGATCTGTGTCTAACTGAGCTTGATCTGAGTCTCACTGAGTGCAAATGTCAATCAGAGAGCTGATTTGAATGACACCTCAACGTGCTAACTGAAGCATCCACCAAAACTCATCCAGATGAACCCACACGTGTGGAGGAGAGAGAGAGGGCGCAATTCCCAAGATTGCATGCAATAATGTACTCTCTGTTCAACCCAGATCAACTCCTTCTATCAAGGAATGGTCAGATCCAGTCAATCCCAAGCCGATGAGACTGATTTCAGTCAAATCGGAGCAAATCCCAATGATTTAGGATTTTGAATTTTCCCCATTATTTAATTAATTTATCAATTAAATAATCAATATTTGATTTTTAGGGATTTTTGACTTGAGTGATGGAAAAATCACTCAAAACTTAGAAAAAGTGGGTCTATGGGTTTACATGGCGCTCTGAGCTTGAAAATGAGCACCCCCATGACTGAAACTGATTTCCGAGCCCACTTTTATTACAAAACCAATTTTTCCAGTTAGATTATTAAAAAATAGCCTAAGTTTTGTGGAAAAATTAAAATTAAAAAAATTAAAAACCTAGGGGGACTTAGACACGTTCATATGACTCGACCATAATTCCTAGCATGTTTAAACATTGAAACATAGACTCTAATAACCTCAATAGGCATAAATGCCAAGCCGACCACCCCAACTTTGGAGTTGTTGAGTGAAAAACTCAAAAAATATCAGTCATTTATTCAACAACCAATAATAACCAAGGGAAAAAACACCCTGGGCTGACCGGATTGACAAATAAAGTCTAAGCTCGACTGAGTCTTTTACAGACACTATCATGCTAGAACATTTTATGACAACTCCCCCATGGGGTATGAACATGTGATATAGTACAACAAGCACTTCCTAGAAGCAATTCGGAAGGTCTTCTGAAGTCCGAACAAATCATCTTTGTCTGGTTCACCAGGATCACTTAATAAAAAACAACTAAGTACAACTTAGGTGGTAACACTGTTATGTATCACAAATTATTATCATCATAAGTGGGCTTTCTTCATGTGTGTGGTTATGTATCACATGTCATAAAATATTATCATAATAGTGTATCTCTTTTTAAAAGTCACTCTACTATATGGAGCTGTTTTATATTTTGTTTATGCATTTTGGTTCATTTTACATATAAGAATAATTTTGTTCTAACAGGGTAGGCAAGTAATACTATGTTAAAAGCTTAAGTTTGGATTTTAAGGACACACTGATTACAAAATTTCGTAAGCAATACTATGTTAAAAGCTTAACTCTGGATTTTAAGGACACATTGGGTATAGAATTTAGTATTTTTTTTTGGTTTTTACAATTTTAAATTGTAATATTTTGATTAAAGTGTTAATGTATTCATAAATGGTCAAGTCTAAGTAAGTTAACTTAATCTATTTGGCTTGTATGTTTATTTACTTACTTATTGTACCTTGTTTCCCAATTTACTTGGAACCCTTTAGATTTGTTATAAATAAATCTGACATCTTCTTTTTATAACACACAGCATAGTAATATAGAGACTGTTTTTCTGTTCTTTGTTTTATTCTATCTATGTCTAGACTCATTTAAGATGTGGGTTGATCTTAGGTTTCTAGATGGTATCAAACTCAGTGTTTTTTGTTTTTTTTATGGAACTTTTTAGATTTATTATTAATAAACCTAGCTTCTTTGTACAATACACACCATAACAATATACAATAATAATAATAAGAATATACAATACACACCATAACAATATACAATAATAATAAGAAGAATACACAATTATTTTGTTGTTCTTTGTTCTATTTTATCTATGGCTAAACTCATTTATGATTCAAGTAATTTGTAAAGTAAGAATATACAATTGTTTTGTTGTTCTTTGTTCTATTTTATCTATGACTAAACTCATTTATGATTCAAGTAATTTGTAAAAAATAAGAATATACAATTGTTTTGTTGTTCTTTGTTCTATTTTATTTATGTCTAAACTCATTTATGATTCAAATAATTTGTAAAAAAAATTTACATATTGAGTTTTATGTATTTTGTAATTTTTTTAAAATTATTATTTTTATCTTAAATTTATAAAAAATCAAAGTGATATAATTACATATTGAAAATCTAGTGTTAAATTAATTTATAAATTCTGAATTCTATTATAATCTAATTGTGTCTATAGACGTTTTTATTTGAGATTGGGGATGAGACAAATGTACTGCCTACATTAATTTTATGGTAGTAGATAAAAAATTATAAAAAACGATTATTAAAAATAACTAGTAGCTAGTTAATGAATGGATAACTAATAACTAGAAGAATGTGAGATAAAAATAAAATGAATATAAAAAATAAATAGTAGTTGATAAATAGATAACATGAAGAATGTCGATGATATCATGTACCTAGGCATGGATAGCTCACACTTGAACTAGCCGAATACAAAATATTTCCAAAGTGTCTTCCATTCCATAACTATCTTTCAACCATTTGATCCCTATCGACATGTTCCAACCACATAACTATATGGGTGTGCTAGTTAATAAGCAATGAATTCTGTTTCCAAAAAAGAGACAAGGCGTCTACAATATCTAACAAACTTGACTTTGGTTTATTTTCATAAAACTTTTATGACTTTAGTTTATTTTCATAAAACTTTTATGCTGTCATGTAATTTAACAAAATATATCCATTAATTCATGGAAGAGTTAATTGATTTTTTGCTTATATATTTTTTAAATATCATGTTTAAAAAAAAATTAAATAATCATTATACATAGATTATAATAATTATAAATTTATTTAAAAATTATTATTTATAATAATTATACGTTTATCATTTAATTATAAATTTAACATATTTAATTCCATATTCATTTCATACCTTACATATTTTACATATTACCATCACTTTTTTTCATATTATACAAAGTTCCATCTCATGGATCTCACATTTCCATCGTACTTCAACAACCCTAAGAAACGCATTTTCTTTGATTCTTGTTTAATGTCTTTTCATAAAACGAAATCATTAGCACGTATGCCACGTATGTTGCCGAAGTCTATTAATGAGGATAAGCAAGATGTAGTAAGGGTTTCAGCGATTCATTCTGGAGCGAGGTTATTGACGGGAGCCATGGGGGTTCCTGTGATGCACGAGGACATTGTTGGTTCCAATCCTATGAACGTTTGTATGGTCGGGGATATTGGGGATAGTCGGAGACCCAATGATGTATTCTATCCTTCGGATTATGTGCATGGGCATGTTGTTGCTACAATGGAAGGAGGTTTGCGAGGTCAGGACCAAGGCGTGGTTTCTGAGCAGGTTTCATCGGTCTCTAATCAGCTGTTGGTGGGGGTTTTGAAGAGCTTAGGTATTGGAGGAGTTTTTAAGGATTCTTTGACTAATCCTTCCGCGGAGCACCTGTTCGGCGACATGGATGACCCATATCTGAGTAAGGAGGATAATAGTATTGCTCTTGTGAATCTTGTTGCGGGTGGTGGTGCTAAGGAAGGTAGGAGGAACAACATTTGCCCTGCGAATGTTTTGAGTCTTAACGCTGAGAAAGACTTTCAAGGAAATCTGGGACCTATTCAATTGGATGTTTCTGAGGATCGAACTTTGGTTCAGGATAGGATTTGAAGGTTCCAATTCATAATGCTAGTTATGAGATTTATACTGAATCATCTTTGAATTCCGAGGGTTTTGCTTCTATTGCTATGGATGATACTGTTCAGGTGGTTTGTTCTTTTGAGGTTTGTTCAGAGGTTTGTTCTGGTTTATCTGGCGCTCTGAGGAATTTTAAGGATTCTGGTTTTCATTTGGGTGATTATGAACCAATAGTCGTTTATCCTGCTAATGTATCAGCTGGGGCCAAGGGTGATGCTGTTAGGATCCCGAGTCTTGAGGTTGAAGGTTTAGTTGATTCGGTGATTCATGGTAATTTTCTTCTCCTGCGGACTCTGTGACGGCAGAGGGTATTAATTGTGGATGGGCTGGTGTTTTGGATTGCAATGCCTCTATTGCAGCGGATGAGCCTTCTGTTCCATTGGGGTACACTCTTCGGGATCCTGGGTTGGCTTCGCAGTTGGTTATTGAGAACCCGGTGGTTTTGGAGACTGTTAAGAAGAGACCACATAAGCCCATAAGGAAACTTGTAAAGCCTGTCTTGTTGACAGTGGGAGAGGATGTGGGCCTTAATGAGATTGTTCTTACTAATGCAACGACATTGGTTGGAAGGTTCGGAGGCCGTAAATTTAATTGTGATAGTCTAAAAGGATGGGCTGCATTGGTATGGAATGATCTCATTAAAGAGACACCTGCGATATTTATCCTTCCAAGAGGATGGATTGCTTTCAAATTCATCAATGAGGAAGATGCTACACTGGTCCTGGCGGGTACCTGGCGATGGGACAATGCGGGGCTCTTGATCAAAATATGGACACCTCTTTTTGATCCTCAAATTGAAAGGTATGATCAACTTCCGATATGGGTTAAACTCCCTTATTTGCCTTTGGAATATTGGTTTGCTGATTTTTTTGAGCTGGTGGGGAATACCTTGGGTACTCATTTACAAACTGATTTCTCCTATTTGCATTCTGGAGTATGCTATATGGGCAGGGTTTTAGTTTTGTTAGATTTTTAGAATGGGTTGCCCACCGAATTGTTCATTAAAAGGGACATTCTGAACTTTGTCAGCCTTTGGATTACTTGGGTATTCCTTTTAGGTGTTTTAGATGTCATGTTCATGGTCACTTAGCGGATGATTGTTCTCTACCCTTTAATAAAAAATCCTCTTCTGCTCAAAAAATTTGGAAGGCTAAGAATTGTGAGTCAAATTTGGGTGATAAGGGAGGTTTGATTCTTGAGAAGACATTGGAGGATTTGAACTTGTCAAAATAGCCTCTTGAGGGTGAGATTAGTGGCACACAATATTATTTATCTGTACTTAAACCTCTGAGTCTTAATACACTATTTGAAGGTATGGGTTGGGATAAAAATGTTATGGCACATGTTTTGGAAACATATTATGATTCTGTACAGAATGGTGCTTTAAGAAAACTTGGGTTTGTTTCCCCTCTTAAGGCCTCTCCTATTGTGTGTAAGGGTTATTTTCTTCGATCTGTCTCGAAGTCTTTTATTGATGGGGATGGAACAGATCATGATCCTTCCGAGATTCCTTTTGATAAGGGTCAGGTTGGGGCTCTGGTTAAAGTCAATCATACTGGGAATGTTGGAATTGGGGCACTTAGAGCTTTGAATGCCTCTCTGACGTATCCCTAATGATTATTATGACCCTTAATTGCAGAGGTTTGACTAGTTTACCTAAAAAACTAGTGGTCAAAAGATTGATTGAACAACAGTCTTTAGATGTTATTTATTTATAAGAAACTATGGGCCATGGAGGTTTACTGGTGAAAGATATGAAATTAATGTTAAAGGGATGGCTATTTGTATCTGTTGATGTTAGGGGCAGATATGGGGGGCTTCTTCTAGGGTGGAGGTCTCAGAACTTTCTTTTGTTGAATGCTTGGGCTATGCCCTCTGGTCTCTGTGTTGTGATGCATTCTATAGAACTACAATTGGATTTAACTTTTATAAATCTGTATGGGCCTTATTTGGCTAGGGAATCCTTCTGGAACAATTTATCAGGAATGGATTGTTTCAGTAGCCCTTATTTTGTATTCGGGGGATATTTAAATTTCTCTTTGGGAATGTCTGAGATTTGGGGGGATAATGCCCGAGTGGATGCATTATCAGATTTCTTTACTAATATTTTGGATGGGTTAGGGCTTATTGACATTGTCCCTCTGGAATTTATTCCAACCTGGTCTAACCGCAGAGTTGGTTCTGTGAGCATCAGTAAAAGGTTGGATATAATTCTTTTATCAGCTGATTTTCTAGATAAGGATTTTATTCTCAAGTAGTGGATAGGGTGTGGCGGAAATTCAGATCATCAGCCTGTTTTTCTACAAATAGCTTCTAGAACCAATAAGGCTCACCGTCCTTTTAAGTTTAATGCATGCTGGCTAGAAAACTTGGAATTGGTTGAGGAATTAAAAGGTTCCTGGGTGGTTTATGATGCTTTGTATGATATTTCCCCTGCATCCCAGTTTGTTGCGAATCTTAAAAGGATTAAAGATCTTTCCATAGTATGGTCCTTGAAGAAAAAATATCTGGATATAAAGAACTTATTGGATATTGAATTTGAATTGAAGAGGTTTTTTGATAGGGTTAATACTGGTTTCAATTATGAGGAGGATAAATTGTTTTTTGTTGAGCTTGAAACACGTAAGAGAAATATATTAGTTTTCCGAGAAAAGGAGGCTCGTCAAAAAAATAGGGCATTATGGCTGTTGTGTGGTGATGATAATACGCCCTATTTCCATAAATTTGTAGCTCATAGGAAAAATATTATTACTATTTGGAAAATACATGATGATTCTGGCAAGAGTGTTGAAGGTGCTGAGGATATTGCAAAGGCTGGGATTAAGCATTTTGAATCCTTATTTAGGGAAGAATATGATCTTCATCTCCCTGAGATAGTGCAAAGTGCTGGTTATTTCCCTGCAGCTGTTACAGAGGAAGATAATAGTGAGCTTATGAAGCCTGTTATATTACAAGATCTTAAGCATATTATTTCCATAAGTAAAAATGATAAGAGTCTGGGACCTGATGGCATTCCTGTAGAGGTTTACAGAGCTCTATTTTATGCGTTTTTTTTTTAACAGAAATAGAAAAGGAGAAATATATTAACAGGTTGTGCACAGCCATTCATTACAAAGGAAGCAAGAAATATAATGCTGGCAGATCAAAATTGCTGCACAACTGGCATGTCCTGAAAGTTTTCCATAAGACAGTGCATATGATCGTTCCAAAATTGATTTTGTCATGGGTAGTATATACCCTCACAAACTGGCTACATAGAAATATGCAAAAAAACATAACCCATACAACTTAAAACAGAGTTACCAAAGGACAGAGTTAAGGGTTGCCTCTAAGAGCCCTGGGCTGCATAACTGATTCTTCTTCCATGGGATGATCAGCTGCTTCATTTACTCCATCAACCCTACTTTCCTGGTTCATGGTGATGAGCTTCTCTAGGTCTTCCTAGATTCTGTCCACCTTGCCCAGCAGCTCGTGCAGGTTGCTCTCGTTATCATCTATTCGAGCATCATGGTTACTAACCTGGAGCGAAGTGTAGGTGACAGTTTCACTCATGCTTTTGATTTCCTTGGCCATTTATTTATTGTCCATTACCCTTATTGCTGTCATCTCGTACATCCTGCGCAGGTTCTTCTTAATGTCCAGCAACCCAGCATTCTCACCAGTGTGAGCCATACCTCCAGAATCGACCGTAATTGCTATGCGGGAAAACTGAGTATACAGAGGGTAAACAATATAGTCCTGGTTCTCACCCCACAAATATCTTGTCACACTCCTGAGCACTGCAATTTCTTGGTGCAGAATAGAAGCACCAAGTCTGTCTGTGCAAGACAACATTCCCAGAGCGCCTTTCTTCCAACCAGAGCATATGCAGCCCAAGACCCAAACCAGTCTGTCTTCACGAGAAAGAACAATACCAACGTGACTATCAGAACCCCAGGACACTGAGGGATAACTACATTGACAGAAGGAGAGAGCAGACAGAGCAAGGCGCTCCTTTACAAAGGCACGAATGAGGGGGAACACATGCCACGGGATTCCCAGCAGTCTCCCACCCCCGACTCCAGCTACCACATTCAGCAAGAAATTCACAGAGCCTGGAGAACCATAACCAAAATCCGAAGAATAACAATGGAGCGAGTCTATGCAGGGAAGCATCATAGAGAAAGGGATGAAGAGGCATCGATCGTGCGAGAGGGAAAGGCAATAAATTGAAGGCCTGAAGGACTTTAATTTCGCAGCAGCCGATGAGGGAAGTAAAATCCATGCGGCCTTCAAAGGAGGGCATACGGGA